>JARQZK010000037.1:375000-547500 GCA_030704885.1 Cynegetis impunctata
AAAAATTCCAAAACTAAAATAAAAACCATATTGAATGTTAATGAAATATAAAGATGAGGAAAATAATGTGAAGAAAAACTAATTATTCAATCGACACATAAAAAAATTGAATAAAGTAAAATAATATTAATTATCCAAAAAATCGAGACGAGCTTGTTCAATACTTTCATATTACTATGTAAACTCATATCTTTAATATTGGAAATGTAATATAAAATTACCACTCACTTCACGAATGAGCAATGGATGAATGCTTTCATATATGGTGTGTACGTTTCATAGAAACGAGCTGCATTAGAAAAGCAGGTTTTCATAACGTATCCAGTTTAAAAAATATATTTCCAAATTTAAAAAAACATGCGCTCACTAATGTGTAAACAATATTTATTTCCTCCCCGGGGAATCAACTCCCCAACCAATTCGTACCAAAACCAATCACATCCAAGGTATACGAAACTACGTACTCTATTTCTATAAAATTGCGCCCTTTATCGTGTGAACAAGATTGATTTCCTCCTCCGGGGGGTCAACCCTCCAACCAATGTATATAGAAATAAATAGCATTTAAGATATCGTACGAAACTACCTACCTACAAAGTTTCAACCCTATGGTACCAAAATTGCGCCTTCTATCGTGTAAACAAGATTTATTTTCCTGCAAGGTCAACCCCACAACCAATTCGCATTGAAACCTATTCCTTTCAATATATCATACGAAAGTACCTACCCATAAACTTTCAATCCTATTGCTCCAAAATTACGACCTCTATCGTGTAAATAAGATTTATTTTCCCCCGAGGGGGGTCAACCCCCAGACCAATTCGAACCAAAAACAATCTAATTGAAGAAATCGTACGAAACTACTCAATTAAAAACTTTCAACCCTATTGCTTCAAAATTGCGCTCGTTATCGTATAAACAAGATTTATTTTTCCCCCAGGGGCTCAATTCCCCAACCAATTCGAACAAAAATCAATCACATCCAAGATATCATACTAAACTACCTATTTACAAACTTTCAACCCTATTGCTTCAAAATTGCGCCCGTTATCGTGTAGGTAAACAAGATTTATTTCGCCCCCAAGGGGGGTCAACCCTCCAACCAATTGGAACCAAAAACAATCCTATTCAAGATATTATACGAAGCTTACAAATTTTCAACCGTATTGCTTCAAAATTGCCTTCGTTATCGTGTGCTGAAATTTAATGCCCCTCCAAAAGGCTTGAGTGTGCGGCTGCATACTTCGCACACCCCTCAGGCCGGCCCTGGATATATATATATATATATATATATATATATATATATATAAATATATATATATATATATATATATATATATATATATATATATATATATATATATATATATTCATAAAGATATGACCTATTTATCTGTTGAAATTGAAGAGGTATGGGACGAGGTTTTGTTCAGTGGAGTTTGATTTCGATGAAAATGGAATAGGTACAAATAGTAATAACGAACGATTAACAGAATATAAAATTTCATTGTGAAACCCATCTACCGAAGAAGGAGCTGTCATCAGGATCTCCAAAAGGAACATGGTACTTTCGGTTCTAATGGAACGTAATAAGTTCATGAAATAACGAAAAAGATAATTAAAATGACAAAAAATTAGAGAACTACAAAATCTAATAATTCCAATAACAGGACTTAAAAATTAACTAAATTTTCAACATGGGATATTGCACTAATTACTAATTACTGTTAATTATAGAATCCCGCTGTGGCGACGAATTACTAATTTTGGAAATCGTCCGATAAATCTCAGATCGTCCAATAAATTATTCCGTGTATATCCAGCTATTGGTAGTTAACAAAGACTTATTACGTAGTTGAATTTGTTTTGTTATAAACTATCGTTATATGTACCTTGAATTTCATTGGAATGGGTTTGTGCAAATGAAGATCTTTCTTAATTCAAAATTTTTCGAAATACTGTGTGTGTAGGTAACGAATGTTTTAGATCATTCGAAGATTAGTGTTGTTGCTCTTTACTATACTCTTCTAATCTTTTGAGTCGTATTTTATCCCATAAAATACATACTATTGCAGTGTATCGAAGGAAATCAGTCAGGTGCGGGAATATTCTTCTCATCCGTTTTGGACCTTATAGACCACGATTTTCGAAAAAATTTTCATGTCATATATATATATATATATATATATATATATATATATATATATATATATATATATATATATATATCTATATATATATATATATATATATATATATATATATATATATAAAAATATATATATATTTATATATCTTCTCTATATATAAAAATGAATCCTTATTTCCCTTGGTCACGCCATCACTAATTCTTTTTTTGTTGTGTTCTTTATTGTCAGAAGAAGATTCTTATTAAAGAAAAAATTAAGAAAATTGCACGGGAAATTAGAAAATTTGAGAATACTTAACCACCATATAATAGTATGTCTAATCTATGTCATTTTTATTTTGTCATGACTTAGAATAGAAAAATTCATATTACTCTCAATTGTTCACCCTTTTACGATCAACCCCTATTTTTGCATCGCGATTTTCATTTTTTTTTCTTTTATCCACAGATCCGCAATAGGGCTGCAAGATGGCAATCGAAAATAACAATAGTCGGTTTGAGAATAGGTCGTAATATATTTTTCATACTCCCAATGATTAACATTTTTGCCGGGTCAGATAGATTGATAGATAGTTAGATAGATAGATAGATATGAAGATAGATAATTAGATAGATAGATAGATAGATAGGTAGATATACATCGGCAGATAGATGAATAGATAGAAAGATATGTAGATAAAAATAATTTATATGGCAGAACAACGTTTGCCGGGTCAGCTAGTATATATATATATATATATATATATATATATATATATATATATATATATATATATATATATATATGTATATATATTTATATATATATGTATATATATATTTATATATATATATATATATATATATATATATGTATATATATATATATATTTTTTTTCCCCCCCGTACATATTGACATCCTGAGATTGTTTCCGTTGCGGAACGAAAGTTTCTTTGTTTTTTGGGTGAATTTCTGCGTAGATATTTCTAATTTTCATATAAATATCCTACCCGGTACATATTTACATCTCCAGCGGTTCGTATCACACCAAATGAGCTAATTATTTTTTCCTGGGATTGTTTTCGTTGCATAACGAAATTTATGCAAAATTTGGTTAAATTTTTCCAACCGCCGCAATTTTGATGTAGATACTTGTTTTTTCGTGGTTTTCGAAAATTTGCCAAACTCCACAGCTTCTGCAAATTGAGTTAGAGGGTTTAAACTTGGTACGTAGATTGAGTTAATGTTGGAGGAAGTGCTTTTGGGTAGTTTAACCATTTTCCTCAGTAGCATCGCGTGCCGTCATGCTTCGCGAAATTTATTTTATTTTTTATGAAATAATGAAGAATTTTTATTTTGATTCGCTATGAAAGCGTTGTATTTCTGTTTGCGATGCACTTAGCGAATTTTTTTCCTCGAAAAATTTAATAATTTTTTTAATAAAAAAATTAATTTCAATTTTTTGATTCGGTCTGCTATTTAAGCGTGATTTTTCAAAATATGATTCAATTCGTTTGAATCGCATCTCGACGCGATGCATTTCGCGCGAAAAATACGACCTTAGTGATGGTGCTCGGCTGCTCACGTTTTTTTTATCTCCCCAGTATCATATAGAAATTTCGTCTAGCTGCAGTCTATGCTTGCCCGTATTTGTTCCCATTCCTTGAACTAATTGATAACAATTATGTTGGTTCAATGAGTAAATAAATATCGATCGTAAGAGTTTATGTTCTTGACCAAGATGTTCTCTGGAAAATAGAACAACTCGCTCGATATCTTGATATCGATCGTGATGAAATTCATTGTATTCAAAATTAAATCTTTGAATTAATTATTGTAGAAAGGTTTTTATTTGCAGTCATCGAGATTATATTATATAGTGCAAATTTACTTAAATGATATGGAATACTTCAGTATTAATGCAGTACAAATATAATGTTTCCCGTAAATAGTAGAATACTGCACTGTACCGAAAGTCAAAGATACGGAAGGAGTTTTTAAATCCGATTTATACCTTCTGGACCACGACTTTTGAGTTTTTTTTGATGTTATATATACATATATATATATATATATATATATATATATATATATATATATATTTATATACATATATATATATATATATATATATATATATATATATATATATATATATATATATATATATATATATATATATATATATATATATATATATATATATATATATATGTATATATATATATATATATATATATATATACATATATGTATGTGTGTATATATATATGTATATTAATATACTTATTTTACGGTACATTTTGGCATCTGTTTTCAAAGAATTCCTGCACTCGCAAACCACCCCCAAATTGACTAGGATGTAGAGATTTTATATGTGAATTTTGAGGTTTTGCGAAGCTCCCCAGCTCCTCGGACGGTTGAAATTTCGTACGGATGAATTGAGTTGAGGTTAGGGAAGTGCCTTCTGATGGTTTCGTCAATAGCCCCTATTGAAACAGGTTTAATAAATTTTTCTGGGTTTTGAAGTTTTGCTCAATTCTGTAGCCCCTCCAAGTTGACTCAGGGAGTTAAGCATGTAGGTACATTACTGCAAAAAACCATTAAAAAAATTTTAATTGATAGTGTGCCAAAGAAGATTTATAGTTACATAAAGGCAGGAAAAAGGTTTTGTTGAAGTTCAAAGAAAGTTGTTTGTAATCAAACCAATCTTTAATCACTTCCAGGTCCTGCTCTGCCCGTTCCTTGACCTCAAGCCATGTTTCCCCAGAATGGAATATGGCTGTGTCATCTGCGAAACTAGTTATTCTACCGGATGATCTTACAGAAAACAACTGGTTTACATAGATATAAAATAGTATCGGACCTAGAACCGTTCCCTGTGGTACTCCACATTCAATTGCTCTCTCAGTACTCTTAACATTTTGAATTTTCACAATTTGTTTCCTATTTGTTAGATATGATTGTAACAAGTGAAATGCATTCCCTCTTATTCCAATGTTCTCCAGAGTGGTCAGTAGAATGGAGTGGCATTTGACACAGTCAATGCCTCCGATAGATCAATGAAAACTCTTATTGCCGGTTTGCTTCTATCGAGTGCTTTGTATATGCGATCAGTTAATTGCAATAGTGCATTCTGGGTACATTTTCCTTCCTGAAATCCAAATTGTGATTGGGATAATATCCTATGTTTTGTAATGAAGGAATTAAGTCTGGATTGAACTTTTCTAAGATTTTGCAAAGATTTGTTACCAAAGAAACTGGCCTATAATTACCCACCTCATCACGATATCCATTTTTATAGATTGAAGTCACTATCGATAATTTTAAGCATGACGAAAAGCATCCAGTCTCCACAACCCGATTAAAAATGTGTGATATACTCAGCCACTAATTTCAGTGTTTCGCTCTTCAGGTTATCCATTCCTGGTGCTTTACGATTTCTGAGTTCTTTTATAACACTTGAAACTTTCACCGGGTTTGTGGGATTTAGAAATATGGATTTATCGTATATATTCCGTAAATTTATAATTTGATGTTCTTTCACTTTTTTTTTGCAAGATTTATTCCCTTTATTCCCGTTTTGACGTAGGTGGTATTATATATATATATATATATATATATATATATATATATATATATATATATATATATATATATATACTAGCTGATCCGGCAAACGTTGTTCTGCCATATAAATTATTTTTATCTAGGTATCTATATTGCTATCTATTCATCTATCTGCCGACGTATCTCTCTATCTATCTAGAAAGTTATCTATCTTTCTATCTATCTAAGTATCTATCTATCATTTTATATCTATCTATCAATCTATCGGACCCAGCAAACGTTGTTTAAATTATTAAAATGGCTATTAAAAAATATGGGTTGTTGATAGAAGGGTGAAAATTTAGAACTGAATGTATTTTTCAATGCAACATTTAAAAAAAATTAAAATAAAAAATTTTGTCCAAAAAATTTATGGAAATGTTTGTGGCGAACCACCATAATCACTTAGGCGTATGAAAAATATATTACGACCTATTATCAGACCGACTATTGTTATTTTCGATTGCCACCTTGCAACTCTATTGCGGATCTGTGGATAAAATAAAAATAAATTAATATCGCGATGAAAAAATAGGGGTTGATCGTAGAAGGGTGAAAAATTGAGAGTAATATGAAGTCATAACAAATTAGAAATAAAAATCTTGCTAAAAAAATTGAAGTGTATAATTAACACATGAAAAATCGGAGTTGATAGTAGAGGGTTCAAAATTTAGGGTTGTATATATTTTTGAATGCTGTATCAAAAAAATAGAATAGAAAATTTTGAATGAAAAATAAAAAAAATTGAGGGGTGGACCCTCAACATTCAGGGAGATGAAAAATAGATGTTGTCCGATTCTCAGACCTAATAATTTCATGAGAATCGATCGAGCCATTTCGGAGGAGTTTAACAAATAAAAAATAGGGGTTGATCGTAGAGGGGTGAAAATTTAGGGTTGTATGTATTTTTGAATGTTGTACCATAAAAAAATAGAAAAAAAATTTTGTCTGAAAAATAAAAATAAAAAACTAAGGGGTGGACCACCCTTAACATTTAGGGGAATGAAAAATAGATGTTAGCCGATTATCAGACCTACCCGATATATATATATATATATATATATATATATATATATATATATATATATAAATATATAAATATATATATATATATATATATATATATATATATATATATATATATTATATATATATATATATATATATATATATATATATATATATATATATATATATATATATATATATATATATATACAGCATAAATAACCCAAAACTTAATAATCACGATTGAATTAATACTATCGAAGTGTAATTCACTTAAAGTAAACTCAAAAATTTCTTTTTCTACTTGCAGCCTTTCACTGAGTTAATCGTTTATGATATGACATTATATTATTTCAATTGAATATTTTCTGAACTATCCAATTGGAAGTGAAATGGAAAGGAAAGTTTGATTTCAAATGAATCATTCGAACTGGGCCATTTTATTTTACTAGCATAAACCCGCCGAAGAATCAGTGACTTTGTCCTTATTGGTACAGAAAGCGAAAGTGTATTGCCTCCAGTTGTTGATTGCATTAATTCCACATATGACATCCAATTATTCAATAAGATATACAATAAAGTGAAACTTAAATATAATTCGATAAAAAAATTCCTAATTTCCTTTTGAAATACGCGTGAGCTACGTCAATAATTTTTGCGAGTTATTTTTTTAAATTTTTTTACATAGAAATTCTCAAACCCTTCAAGTTGATTCGGAGGGAATGTGGAAGCGAGCAAAAACTCAAGGCAAGTCCAGGTACAAATTTTCAACCCTCTAACACAATTGAGGTAGTTTGTGAGTGCAAAAACCTTTCATGTACACTCCAAAGAGCTCTAGAAGGCCAAAATTTGGATAAGTTGGATATATGATGCCTTCAGCTTCTTTTATATTAGTTTTGGAGAGTATGTTGCCGATTCTGTTGGAAATTGAACTAAAATAAGTTAGTATGTATATGTTTGTTTTCGTAATTTGATATGTGGGTGTATTTGGTTAAGTGTTATTTGTTAGTAGTATTTTATCCCATAAAATACATACTATTGCAGTGTATCGAAGGAAAGCAGTCATGTACGGGAGTATTTTTCCCATCCGTTTTAGACCTCCTAGACCACGATTTTCTAAAAAAAATTTCATGTCTGATATCTATATCTATATATATATATATATATATATATATATATATATATATATATATATATATATATAATCTTTTGATAATTATTAGCAATAACAGGCTTGTTGAATCACAAAAAACTCGATATTATTAAAAAGTTGACGTTTCGCCACGACATTCGTGGCTTTATCAAAACTTTTGAAAAAATTGAAATTTCTTTGACATTTATTGATTTGAAAAAATTTGTATAGAAAGACTACTATGTCTCACTAAAATTTTTTTCGGCTGTGGAAAAGGAAAAAAAAGGAAACACACGTGTTTCATTCCTCCCTGAAGTATGTGTCAGGGAGGCGGGCAGCTTGAGTTTGGGATTAACTCCTTCAGCCAGATCAGAGGATACACTTGTATGTACAAGTGCATTAAGGATAGGCGAGACGGGATATTTATGGAACATAGGAAGTGTGGGTAGGGTTCAGAGGATTAATACTGGCCCAGCATTCGCCTTATAAGTTTGCAAGCAGTGACTTACATTACCATGAGGAAACCTCTGAAAAAAACTCATGGCAGACCAGTCGGCCCAGGGGTTTGAACCCGAGACCTCCCAAATACTAGCCAGCGTACCTAACATACTCGACTAACTAGCTTGGTTTCGGCTGTGGCCGTTCTTTGTTATTTATTACGTGCTATTCAGTCCAACATTAACAGTCAAATCTGTTATTATTGGATGGTAAGGGAAACCACAGAAACCTTTACCCACATAATGTTCGAAATAGGTTCAAATTATTTTGATTTTGAAAAGTCAAAGAATAGGGTACTATTTATCTTGTTTTCAAAAATTTCTCATTGCGGCTGTGGCCGTCTTCAGTTATTAATTACGTGCTATTTAGTCCAATATCAACAGACAGATCCATTAATATTAGATGGGAAGGGAACCACAGAAACCTTCACCCACGTAATGAACAAAATAGGTTTAAAATATTTGATTGTTGTCTTTAAAAAGACATTACTTGTAATTTTGGAGATCACATGTTCTAAACTATACTTTCTTTTTAGAAAAATTGAAAATTCTAGATGTTTAGATTTTGTCTAAGAAGATGAGTTGTTATGGTTAGAGTTTGATTGTTTTGATTTATGTTGTTTCTTCGAAAAATTAAAGAATAAAATCTGCCTATATTAAACTCAAATGTTTGATATCTGTTCTATCATTTACGACTTTATTTAAATTTTTTTGAATATGTAACATTTCTAAAATTTCTCTGCGTTTTTGATCTTTTTCTATTTCTAAAATTTTCGTGCTATTAAAGTTGAAAGTATGATTCTCATTGTTTTTATGTTTTATTAGTGCTGTGGTTTGTGTTCTGGTATATTTGTGTGCTTTTAGTCTTTCTTCTAAATTTTGAAAAGTTTGTTCTATATATGATTTATTACAATTATTACAGGGTATACTATAAACAACATGAGATTTTTGCAGAAGAGGTGTTTTACTTTTTAATTTAGAATATATTTGTTTTATTTGATTTTGTGCGGTGTGGGCTACTTTAATATCGTGTGGATTTAAAATTTGTGAAATTTTATTACTTGAATCAGGAATATATGGGAGAGGAATATATTATTTGTTAATATTTTTTTTTTGATGTTTCTAATGTGTTGTAAAGTTTATGAATTCTATTTTTAGTGATTTTCTGTAAGTTTTATTGGGTAATCGTTTTTCATGAATAATTTATGGACATCTTGTAATGTTTCATGTATGTGTGTAGGTGAAGTAAGTTTAAGTGCTTTGTCTATATATCCGATTATTAAACTCTTTTTTTGTGATAAATAATTATCAAAAGATTAGAAATAGTTCACAGGCAACAACAATTCGAATGAATAATATATATATATATATATTTTTTTTTTTTTCCTCAGTACATATTGACATCTCCAGCGGCTCCCATTGAGTCGAACGAGCTGAAATTTGGTACCTGGGATTGTTTCCGTTCCGCAGAACGAACCCAAAAAAAAATTGACAAAATGAAACATCTTTGAAACAAGTAACTAGAAATATATATATATATATATATATATATATATATATATATATATATATATATATATATATATATATATATATTTATGTATAGATATTTTCAAAAAAAATCTTATTTCTTAGTAATTTCAGTTAGTGAAACTTTAGCTATATCTTCAGTTGGGAACATGATGGAGAATTAAATCTCATTCATTTCACTTCATAATGGTTTGGAATAATTTTGGTAATTTGACAAACAAACAGTTCATTTATTCTTTTTTTTTTGTTCCTTTCTAATAACCTTCATCTTATAGAAAACACATTATTTTATAAAAAACACAAACAAAAGGGTTTCTCATCAAATTTTTAATAGTTAACGGTTGTACTACTGTCAGAAAGAAAAGTGTTCAGACACTAAAGACAAAAAATAAAATAAAAACCTATCTCATTTATGTGTTATGAATAACCTTAGCAAAATTTAAGTTTTACCGCCGAAATAATAAATCTTTATTAGTTAGGCTAGAAAATAGTAATTGATTTGAATATCGACAAAAAACTTCCATCACAACATATTTTTTCCAGTTTGGCTAATGTTTCAATAGTTAAATTTGAAATAAATTACAATACGAGATGATCAAATAAATTATGTCAATTTGTGAAGTATCTTAATTTCACTTAAACTCTAGTGAAAGGTAATTATTGTCCACATGATCTCTCTTAAAATGTGTTAATTGATGGAATAATTCAAAACCTGAATTCATTTTTGTTATCTGTGTTTCTTCAAGCGAATCTTTTTTTTGTCATGTAATCTGAAGTGTTTTCCTGTCAAAATACTCGAGTTATAACAAAAACAATTTAATCAGTCGAATAGTATTGTTTGACATTGTTTCGAGAGTGATATTCTGGAAATTAACTAAAGTACGCAATGTCATCGTTGCACGTGGGAGAAGCATCAATTCAATGAACCTTTCGGAAAATTTATCTTGTAGGTGTGTACCAGTTCTCGAGCAATTCGGAAAATTTTTGTCGGACGTGAGGTTGAAATTATTGACCTAAATTTTATCGAAGATATTACGGAGAAGTAGTTATTACCATTTTTGTTGGAACACGTACATATAATATTATGTAAATGGATCTATAAATTCTTCCAATTTCCATTTATCAGTGAGAGTTCAACCTACTTACGTCTTCAAGTATAAAATAGTCATACATTCATTTTACTTATCATGAATACCCAGAATTATTCCTCAGTTACTTTAAACCACAGAAATTATACGAAACTTATTCATAAATATTGATGATTCATTGAAATTTAAGTTAATAAACAAATATTTTATGATAAAGTCCGTTTATTTTTGTAATCCAATTGAAACTTCATTTGATGTTTATAACGTCATTTATGGCATATTATACTTGATTCATATGTATAATAGTTTTCTCCAATCGAAATTAAATGATTGCAATGATTGATTAAATTATAAAAATATTGGAATTTTTCGATATGAAACAAAGACAAGAATTATTCATAATATTATATTATATATATATATATATATATATATATATATATATATATATATATATATATATATATATATATATATATATATATATATATATATATATATATATATATATATATATATATATATAAAGGAACTTTTTTTTCAGCTGATCCCACTATTACTATCTCGAAAACGGAAAGACCTACAAGGTTGGTTAAATTGGAAAATAATTTCTATTTTGGGGAGAGATAATAAGCTTTTTTCAGATCTTAAATATCAATGGTTGTTTTTGAGATATTGGCCACAACACAAACTAAAATAGTCGAATTTCGTTTGTTGGCTCTACCGCCTATAAGTCAGAAGAACTTTCAATAATGTTACATATTTGTTATAATCTGATATGAACCAATTTTTAATGCGACGTTTCGTTCATTAGATGTCTATGTTAATATAATATACATATATAGTCATTAGAGCATTAGACAATCGCGTATGGTCTCTAAATATTGAACTATTCTAATTTTTTGGGATATTTCTGGGATAAATATTAATATGTGGTGTTAAACCAAGTTTGCAACTTCGAAAGACCTGTGCTAACTGCATGGTGGAAAATCCTCGAAAATTTTATTCAATTTTACACATAACTCTTAAAAGGCTCATCTGATGCAGTAATCATATAATAATTTCGAAGTTAACAAAATCTGCTACAATTAAAGCGCAACCTCAGCTCTGTAGGTTCAATAAGTTCTGATATATAGAATTTCAAAAAGGCAACAGTACTCACCCTACGATAGAAGTGACGTGACAACCACGAGCACCACGCAGTCTTTCGAAACTGCAAACTTGGTTTTACACTATCGGTATATATCCTAACATCCCAAAAATTCAGAACGGTGCAATTTTTTGCGACACTCGATGTTTCATATGACTGATCTAAATAGTTGTGTTACGTTTGATGCAAGCAATTGGTAGAACACAGTTAAAAGTACATTCTTAAGCTCAGAAAATCAATGAGTTCGAGATTTGTTGACTTCGTACTATATTCAGCCTTCGTACTATATACAGCCTTTCAATTCATTATGCGATATTTTACAGGTATCGAATTGGGTTTTTATAGTGGCGTTTATAGTACAGCCGTTGGAGCAACTTTAAATTTGGAGAATGCCAAGAAGTTAGTGGGATTAGCTGGAGTATTCATTGGAATAGGAGAAGTTTTAGGTGAGTATTCTGTTACATAATTCTAGAGTTAATTAGCAATTCATGATTGACAAATTTTTTTTTATCTCAAGAAACCTACAGTTTTACGCCGTTTCCGAACGGCCAATAGGCTTGAAACTGAGTCATTACCCAACAGTTAAACATATTTAGAACCTCTTAATTTCATGGGACATGCACAACACCCAAGAGCAAGGTGTAATTCGAATCCACAATCAAAATTTGAAAAAATTTCCTTGAAAAGCTATCCCTTATATTAAGATGCGAACGTACAACTTTTATTCATTGATTGGTCGGTTGCGACTACTATAATACACCTGAGTTATTGTGCAGCCACATGACAACTCAAAAAATATTTTTGTACGAATATATGTGTTAATAGTATGTACCGGTGGCGCATTTAAAACATGTTTCACATAATTCTATATTATAGTAAAACCCGCTCAATATATTTTCTCCACTGGCCATTCAGAACCAGCGTTAAACAGTAGTTCCCTGGAGATAAAAAAAATAGAAATAAGTTTTAATCGTTGTAAATTTATAATATGGAGTAGAACTTTATTTCAAAATAGGCAAGCCCAGTATAAACATAATTAACCTATGCACTCTATCTTCACATAACAAAATACAATAAATAAAAATCAAAACAAATTTTTCTGCCTCAACAAATTCCAGAAAGCTATCACACATTCTATATAGGATACTATTTTAGATGTTTACTCCGACAAAGTCTGAGTTTAGTTACTAATATATGTGGGATTAGAGATAGACATTTGGATTTAATTTCCAGCTACCTCACAAATCGTAAACAGAGAGTAGTGTTGTTGAGAGGTGGTGTTTCATACGTATCTGAGGACCGAGTGAGTACGAAGGGGGTACCACAGGGTAGTATCCTGGGGCTACTTTTGTTTCTCGTTTTCATAAATTCGCTTCCTGGTAATTGCTCATATAATGACTGAAGTCGGAATTTGGTGCAATAATAATAAACTAAAAATCAATCTACAAAAAACTGAGAGTGTCTTTTTCCGATCATTCAGATCAAAGGTTGCTTTCCCGAAGTTTGTTGGTGATGTCGAGAACCAGATACCAGTGAGAGATTCCGTGAGTTTCCTCGGTATTGCCTTGGATAAGAATTTGAGATGGGGAGCTCAGAAAGAAGCTGAATTCGGCCTCCTTTACCCTTTTTATGTTGAGAGATCTAGTTCACTTGCATGTCCTAAAAATTCTATATTTTGCTAATTACCAATCAATCCTTTCCTATGGTATCATTTTCTGGGGAGGCTCCATCCACTCTGATAGTCTCTTTATTTGCCAAAAATGGACAGTTAGATGCTGCGCCTCGACTACAGACAATCTTGTCGTGGTCTCTTTAGAAAGCACAATTTATTCACTTTCTATGGGCTGTATATATATAAAATACTTACATTTTTCCATAAAAATCAAGTTTATTTTGCAAAATTTAAGAATATTAATAATACAATGAAAAGAGTTCCGTACTTTTTTCCTATTCATTCTACCACTCTACGTGAAAGAGGCACAGAGTACATGGCACTCAAGTTGTTCAATGTGTTACCTAAACATCTACAGGTTATTTCAAATCATGGGACCTTTAAGAGAAGCATTCACATGTTAATTATGAAATGTGAACCTTACTCGGTCGAGGAGTTCTGGGTTTATTGTTATAAACAAGCTTTCTGTATTTGTTTTTTGTGACTTGTTTCATTTTTATTTTGTGCATATTTATATTTAATATTTGTACGAATAATCTGTGAAATTAATAAACTTATTCTATTCTATTCTATATTCTAAGTATAAACTAGCCTCCATTCAATTAGTTGCCATAAATGCATTCAAGTTCCTCTTGCATAAACGGATAGAAGAAGAATTTTTTATATCATTTGGCAGCTTATTAAAACTATCTAGACCCTTGAAAATAAGATACAAGAAAGTACCGCAGAAATCATAATAAGGTTTTATTATGCAATTATAGCACGTTATTTGGACGTACACTGATAATGAAGATGACACTCTAGAGAAAACATATAGCTTCTTTGATATTTTACATATAACATAGTCAGCATGATCACTCAATGAAATTGTGTTAAAAATAAAAAGCTTAGATACTTAATTTTACTCACAATTTCCTCATCATTTTCATTGATTTTATTTTTGATTGGATTCCCTTCAATGTCATTTTGTTAATATTTTATTGTAATGATCTTCGCCTCAGTTTTAGAGTTTTAGTGATATTTAGTTTCAGTTTATTTGTTCCAATTGACAACTCCACATTTTTCAATGAATCATTCATCCTTTCAACAGCCACTTGCAAGTCTTCAAATAAGTTAATTACGTGATCTCCATGTACGTAATCGATATCATTCATATAAATTTAAAAAAGTAAGGTCCCCAATACACTGCCTTGTGGTACACCAAAATCATCATCTATCTCTTACAAGTAGCACCTATTGATTTTTGTTATTTGACATGAAAAAACTTGTTCATTGTTTTTCTACATGCCAAGCATATTAATTCAGTTTAGTTTCCTTTACGTAAGGCCGACGAATGTTTTTTTTCCCGAATAGTTTGATGCCATTAGTACTATTTCTTGACGGTTCATTCTTTCTCAAATAGCTGGAGATATAGTGTTCGAAAACAGTATGAAACCAAGTAAATATCTTTAAAATGAAAAGTTAGATCTTTATGAAACTTTGCAAGTGCAATGACGCATAGTGCATTTACCTGTACCCTGTAAATTTTTGCAGATTTTAATCTTCATTCAAATTTGTACAAATTGGGATAAGTGCGAATAATCTGTTAAAGCGAGAAACTGAAGCACTATACATTTACTGAACATTTGACTTTACATTTTAAATCTTAAATGTACCCTTTGTGCATAAAAAAATGAAGAGTGTTGGTATGTAATTAGCACTGAATATGTAAGTTTCATAAATATCGTCCTTTTCGTTTGGTTCCATACTTTTTTCTAGCTTTCATATGTTTCAAGCACAAATATATGGTACCAATCATAAAATTTTCAATAACTCAAATTTTTTTTTTCAGGTGGATTATGTTTTGGTATTTTGGGTAAAAAGACGACAAAATGGGGTCGAGATCCCATTGTTATAGCAGGATTTTTGATCCATATTATTGCGTTTTTCTCCATCTTCTTGAATTTACCAGACCAGTCACCTATAGTTGATACACACGATGAAGCCTTCATTTCTACATCAGCGGTGCTGGCGATGGCTTGCTCGTTCCTCCTGGGTTTGGGCGACGCTTGCTATAACACTCAGTTTTATTCACTTATTGGAAGCGTTTATGCCGACAATAGCGCGTGTGCCTTCGGAATTTTCAAATTTGTGCAGGTAAGCTTCTAAATTGAGTTTTAAGAACAGTCATTTCATAATTGAAAATAATTTCAAATAACCGTTCGATGGTCCTTATACGTAAATAAAATTCCTTACCTCTTTACACCGTAATGATAAATAAAAGAACCATGACCAATTCGTATAGCTTGGGAACTGATCTATCAAAACTCATCATTCGTTTGATCATTACCGAGAGTCACAAGATCTAAAAGCTGGGAGGGAAGTGTAGAAAACTTTTCGGAGTATGCCCGACCAACGAAGCTTTACATATTTGGGGTCCACAGGGAGGTGGAAAGCACGAAAAGGTGAAATTCCTACATCGTTATAGATGAATCCCAAAAGAAGCTGGATCCGTGGGGACTGTTCTTTTGAAGCCAGCATGTTGGGGCATGAAAATCGGCGCTTGATAAAGTAGGGCGCTAACCGGCAAAGTTAGAAGATATTTGGATAATTCTCCTCCAATACCAATGAGTCTAAAGTTGGATTTGGGAGTGATTGATAAGATTATTACGCGCTTTTTGAGTGAATCTCTACACTAGAGCCTTTATGGAGAGCCTGTCACGTAACTCTACCGTAAAAATTATAGAATTGATGGCGAGAGTACAAGGGCTCTGGGATTCTGGAAACAAGATGTGACACTAGAGGGTGTAATATTCTTCCTCAGGTCTGAATATTTTTGTTCTGTGTCATGAGGATGCTTTTCTGCATGGCGGTGCCTCCTCTATACGTCGCTGGATGTTGACCAACCCACGACGGATCTACCTACAGCCTTGTAAATAGGCCAGTAGGGAAATACAGGACAGAGGCAGATTTTTTCTGATGGGCCGAAAAGCCTGGCAAGAGATGACCCCTCGGAATGCGCTGAGGTTGCGAATCTATCGCTCGGGAAGGTTGTGCATTTCGTGACAAGTGCTTATCTCCTCACGATAGCTCGCGGTTGACCAATACCGAGAAATTATAGATTGGTAAGGGAATGCGTTTCCATAGCATCTCCGACTAGTGATTATATAACTGGAATCAAGTTCTAGTTTGCAGAGAAGAGTTATGCTGTTAAACTGAATCATCTGCTATAACAAAAGGGCAATTATTGATCAAGTTATAAATTTCGAAGCACAGATAATATAACGAAATCTAAAATGTATTTATGCGAAATTCCCTTATTATGAATAAATTATTTCAGTTTGACAATTGAAGGGAAACTAGATTTATGTAGTTTTTCAACGTCATATGCTATGAAAAATTGAGTAATTTATACACTTGTACACTGACTATACACTGGATCATAATTAATAATAAAAAATGTTCGACTTATTTTGCTTGACGAACAATATTTAATTTTTTACCTATAGTTATGGAATTTCAAATAATTTGATGTTTTCAGTCTGTGGCAGCAGCAGCCTGTTTCTTCTATGCTTCAGTTTTTTCTCTCTACACCCAACTTGGAATTCTGCTTGCTTTGGCAATCATTGGAACAGGAGCTTACATCTGGGTAGAATTCAGCATCAGAAGAGGAACAGCATTAGAAAATAAAAATTCGGATTCAGAATCAGAATAAGAAGAGCATAAGAGCATAACACATTTCTGGGTGACCTAATGTCACTCAGAAATGTATCAATATATTGATTGTAACATTGGAATGATTTTATCATTGAAACCGTAATGTGATAGATGTATCAATTCCTACTACTTATTTTGTTAAAGCGGGTACTAAATATGGGATTTCATTGTTAAATGCAATAAGAATTTTCAATGCTTCTACTGATACTTGAAAAAATATAGATCTATAACCTCACTTCTGAAGTAGATTGACTGTATATTGGATACAGCTTAGAATCCTGCATTTTTAAACCGAATATGAATTGTTTATACATATATGATATTCCATTTTGTAGGTGTTGGCTATTTAGATATATCAATTTGTATATATTTTTTGAAGTCTTCTGTAATTTATGTGTTCCTGTGAGACTGAGAAGCCATTTAAATTTGTTGGTGTCTATATTTTTATAAAATATTCTGTAATTATGTATATATACAAAAAAATCCTAACGAATATGTAAATACTAAAAATATTTCTGGAATTATGAAGAAATTGAGCCAGAATAAAGTATTTTAGTTGACTGAATATTATTACTTTTTGTTCAAACATTAATTTCGTCATGAAGACATTTCACGATTTTCTCGTTGCTCTTAAGTTTGTCTTCCCTAACTGCAATAGTTTTTAGTCTTGGGAAATGGGTAAGGTCTTTCTTGACTAGTTGTTTGGAAAATAGATTCAATTGCATTTTGAAACCCCTGATATGACCGCAAATTTCATGGATTAACTGATTTCTTTCCTGGAGTTTAAGGTTCAATTTGTTGATGTGACTGAGAAGATCTGTAAAAAATGCCAAGTCCGAAAGCCATTAAAAATATTTTGCTGACCTGCCAAGTGCGTTGTTATGTTTGGTCATGAGGTGTCGCGAGAGATTAAATTCCTTCGATATGGCTAAAACTTCATTGCAAATGAGGCGCACAGGTTTATCCTTAATAGGGGTGAAAAAGTAGGTACTTCCAAGTCCACTGATCTTTAAACACACGACATTCTGAATCAACTTTACGTTTTTTACTTGCCATTGTAACGATCAAAAAACACTGGGAACAAAGCAAAACTATAGAAACATAAAACGGGCACACAGCCGAAGAGGTGCTAACTACGTGACCGTCCGAGCAGTCAACACTAAAATGGTGGCGCCCGATTTGTTCCGAACCTAGCCAAGCAATACCGTGCACACACGCATTGTACTCCATGCTAAAGATCTACAGACATTACACAGAAAATATATTTTGCATTATGGGTACTTTTAAGGGGTTTTTCAAAACCATGCCGCGGGCCGGATTGACTAGCCCAAAGGGCCGCATTTGGCCCGCGGGCCGTACTTTGCCCATGTCTGTTATAGTCCATGGAATCTCTGTTATTGGATCTTAATGAGGGAAATGTGAAGGTATTCGATTTAACAAAGTGTAAAGAAACCCTATTTCCTCTGTATTTTTGTGATAATTTTATTGATAATATCAATTTATTGATTGATATCGATTTTCACAAAACATCTGGGACGTATTAGACGTTATAGTTCATGGAATCTTTGCTTCTAGCACATGACTTGCTATGACGCAAAGAAATTAGATGACACAGTATATCATTTCCAGCCTATGAAAGCCATTACGCTAGGAAAACTACTTCGAAAAAGTAGTTACCTTCTTTTTTAACTATGCCAAGAATGTATAGTTTGTTATGTGAAAATAACGAAAATTCGTTCCGTAAAAATTTATAGCCAACAATTTCACAAGTTAAAAATTTCTTTTAAAAGCTACATGTAGACACCAACTTTCCCAAGACAAGAATATCAAATCTGAGCTCATTGCGTAGCATGACCAACACCAGGGGCGTATTTATGGGGGGAGGGTACTGGGGGTAATTAAACCCCACCTCACCCCCTAGAAGAGAATTTGCAACACTAAATCTTCGAATGAAATTGAAAATATATCAAACATTATCCAAAAACTAATGAAAAAGGTTTTTTCATATTATTTGATATTCCACGTAGCATATAAAAGAAATAAATAAGCAAACGAAATTTATCAGAATAGATAGATCCTAGATAGATCATACCTAGATCAGTGAATCGCATGCGAAAGTTTGTGTGGTTGCATAAGTAAATTTAAGTAAATTGGCGCGATGCCTCGGCTTCACTCATTCAAGAGCAGGGGTGCGGGTTGCCGCATCGTTTGGTCCAAATTCTTCAATACAAATTATGAAAATTATACAAATTCAGAACATTTGTTATACATACTCACGATTATGGAAAGAATTCCGCCCGATGTCGATTTCTTATCTGCAGAAATAAAATCCACTGAATTTAGATTAACATCCCTCGAGTTCTATGTTCTATGCGAATTCCCTACATCTGGTAAAACCTTAAGTAACGTACGTACGTTATATCTGACCTGATGCGCATTTCTTCCAGTTCATAGTTGAGACTTAAAATTGCTGCTTTCTGAGAGATTATTAAGTGAAGAAAGATTTTATAATTTATAGTGAAGGGATATTGTTAATGAACAAAAACAAAACTTGAATTTACTATGACACCCTACTGCGTAATACTAGGAATGATAAAACCCCTCGGCGCATGTGCATGTCGTAATGCCTGCTATATCATTTCCTATGGAAAATTTGAAAATTTCAGTTAATTCTTAGAGAAATAAGTTTGAGCTCATTTTAAAGATAATTTATCGTAGATTATTTTTCCTCAGGGTGACTATAACGGGAAATGTATAGTATTTGAGATATAAACAAAAATTTGAGTGAAATTCATAATTTTTACTAATTTTTTTTATTTCTAGGTGCGCCACGTCATTATTTTTCGAATGTATTATATAAATTAAAAAACTACCCATTAAATGCTATCATTTTATTTCATTATTGTAACAATCGATTTAGGTTTAAGATTTATAGATAGCACCACATGTCTATGGACGAAAAAATCTAAAAAACGCTATATTTTTGTTATTCTTCGCGGGAAAAATTTTTTTAAATCAGTTTTCATATGAAATTATATGTGTTTTATCGATATCCGTTAGAATTTTTAAAATCGGACTAGCTACTAACTTTTTCTCGTGAGACTATAACCCCTTAGCTTCGCCTCGGGGTAAATATAACACTACGATTGCAGATGTAAGCGCAAATCTATAATTATGTATTCAGTTCTTAACTCAATCTGCCCGATGATGGTCTAGTGACCGAAATTGCAATCGCAGTGTTATACATTTCAAAGTATTTTTGTGATAATAAACGTAGTAAATTCTAGTTTTGTTTTTGTTCATTATGTTAAATTATCACGTAGTAACGACGGATTCCATCAAATATTTGATATTGTTAAGTTTACAGGTGAGTTTAGTAGTAAGAGTCAATAACCAACTAACATCCAATTCATATACTTACTCTTTTCACCTGATGTGATCTTTTTCACCTTCCTGATATTTTTCCTTTAAATTTTGAATAGCCCATTTCTTGGGTTTTCATTGGGTCCTCGCAATTATTTTATAATTTTTTGATGTAGAATAAAAATGTTGAATTATGGATGAGCTAAGATCAATCAACACCCCTCCCTTCCCCGCTTTCGCTTAGGCTGATCATCCATAGACCTTACAGTACATGGACTGCTAGTTGGGCGAAAAAAGCCGGGGCCAACATCTTTCGTTGAAATGTCAAAGATAGGGGAAGCCGAATCGCGCCGATGTTTTACGAGCTCGTACAAATGGCACGAAATGTAAACACGAGCCTGATTCTGTCACTTTTGCAGTCACTATTAACATTTATCAAGCTTGATTTTGCTTGTTGTTCTTTAGTTTCTTATGCATTATTTTACCAAAAAAGACGTATATAATATTAAAAAGTATAAGTAATTGTAATTTCTATTTTTCATTCTAAAGTGTGACAAGAACTTTTACACATCAGTATTTTTTATGTTTTGTGAAAAATGCAACACTTAACCATTTTAGCATTCAGTTTTTACAATCTGCAACTTTGTAATTTACAGAAAATAGTCACTTACTCGCTGAGAAAACGTATTGATGGCACGGCGTTTTTTTTCAAACGCTTTGACCCATTTTTGACAAAACTGTCAGGAGCAAAGTGCCTTCTGCAAAGCTTAGCATGCTGTAAGTCGTTGGTCAGGTTATCCTCATTTAGTTGAAATAAATCCAACCAACTTTTCACATTGTTGCTTGGAAACCTGTCAGAAAATGTACAACAATAATAAATTTGAAGTACGATTTTGAAAAACAGAATGCTCAGGTTTTTTACATTCAAAAAGGTACATACCCGTGGAAAGTAATTCCCTCGGCACGAGAATTGGGAATGCATCCACAAATTAGGCAAAACATTGCGCTTGGAACCACTGATGATCGTAACTTTAATAAAAAAATATGGTGTGTGGTTGAAAAAACGCGAGAATTTTATCATTCTTAGATGTTTATAACTCGGTAACGACGCAAAATGCCAGTGTTTACATTTCGTGCCATTCGTACGAGTTCGTAAAACATCGGCGCGATTCGGCTTCCCCTATCTTTGACATTTCAACGAAAGATGTTGGCCCCGCTTTCTTTTGCATGGGCATATGGAGGACTAGCAGTCCATGTACTATAAGGTCTATGTGATCATCTTATAAATAGTTCAGGTCAACTCCCTAAAACTTGCCACTACCCCCCCCAAACTCAATCTCTGGATACGCCACTGTTTCCAGCTTATGAAAGCCATTACGCTAGGAAAACTACTTCGAAAAAGTAGTTACCTTCTTTTTTAAGTATGCCAAGAATGTATAGTTTGTTATGTGAAAATAACGAAAATTCGTTCCGTAAAAATTTATAGCCAACAATTTCACAAGTTAAAAAATTCTTTTAAAAGCTACATGTAGACACTTGTTTCACGAGTGATAAGTTTCGAATTAGATACCAACTTTCCCAAGACAAGAATATCAAATCTGAGCTCATTGCGTAGCATGACCAACACAATACAGTAGTTAATCAAGTCAATGAGGATTGAATTTGTATTCATTTGCTGATGATGAGAATGTGCAAGTGTACATTTTTGACTTGCAGTAATGTTTATCAACGCCATGTTTAAGTTCACCAGTTTTATGAACGTCATCTCTGGACAGGGGCGGATGGGACAGGCGGGATACCGGGAAATTTCCCGGTGGGCCGCGGGTTCTGGGGCCGCTTGAAGGCTTGTTGATCAACTTAATAATATTGCATATAGGTAAACATATTTTGTTACCGAAAAAATTATTGGAGTAAACAAAAATAATGAAACGGCCTGCTGCATGTGGCGGCGCTTTGTATGATGGCCGCAGTTTGCAGTGCGCACAATGCCACTATGCGTATAATACGTCACGGGCTGCACATCCATCCCAAAATTCTCAAAATTAAATCAGATGTTAGAGCTACGGCACAAAATTTGAAATTTTATTATTATCTCATATTTTTCTCAAAGTTTTTAATATTACCGTTCCTTTATCAAGATATATGCAAACCCAAGGTCTTGACTTTAAATTAAATGGACAAACAATAAATTAGAAGATTTGGATATAGCAGTTGACATTGAATCCGAACTTCTAAAAATAAGAATACGTAAAGTAAAAAAAATTGACGGAAAAAAGTGTTTTGACGAAGTTTTAAATGATGAACTCCGAAAGTTTGAAACTGTTGCTAGTTAGCAAGTTAAAGGTAGCAACACCCACAAACAAAAAGTCCAATGTAATATACAGTATACCATGTAAGGATTGTGATAAGAGATACATCGGACAGACCTCACAGAGACTGCAAGATAGACTAAACGCACATAAATACACAAAAAACGCGACTACCGCTCTCAACAAACATCATACTACAACAGGGCACACATTTGACTATGAACAAACTGTGATATTAGGAGTGGAACCAAAACAAAAACAAAGGGAGTTTTTGGAAATGATTCATATACAATTAAACTTAGAAAACACGGTAAATGACAGACAACTAATAGCCCAGTCAATAAAGGTTTTGGTGGGAAAAAAATTAGCGTAAAGCTGAATTTTTTCCCACTGATGAACCACTGCCAGAGGATCATTTTCACAAAAGTCCCCTAAAATCCCCTTGGAGCTTCACCCCCTACCCCCTCTCAAAGAATGGAAATGTCAATAACTGCGGAAAGCCCTAAATCTATGATACTGATAATCAGATCAAGTTGAATGTTTCTTTGTTATGTTTGTTATAACATGAGCTACAATAATGGTCCTTTTACTTTTTACGTCAAACCTAATAGTTTTCTCATAAATGAATGTAAATGCGTGAAAAAATTTTTTTTTTAACTCTAACACTTTATATTTGTGAGTATAGGCTTTTTGGATATCATATTACAGGGAAAAACCTGAAATGAAAATTGTAGATTATTTAATTGTGAATTTATTGGTGTGAAGGTTTGCTTATTCGCGTGCGGGCTGGCCCAGTACAGAGGAGGAAGTAGAAATTCTTAGTTGCGATTACGGGCGGCTGACTATTTCGTTGATCTATCGTATTGTATTAAAATATACGAAATACGAAGTCATCTATTGCTTATGCCAATTTTGGTTCGGGGACAAGGAATTCCCTAACCATTTTATTCGATTTACGTTCCATTATCCACCACCTTTGGGTTTGCCGTGTCTCATAATGACAAAACCGGCGAAAATTTGTTTTCAGTTTGCTGGGACTGTCGCGTACAAACAAAATTCCGTTGAAAAGCTGTTGGTAATTAACAACCACTTCTTTTGACCTGAATTTAACTGTTTTTTGTTGGGATTGTGTTTTTACCATGTCTTTTCTGTGTACTTTTAGCTCTGCAAATTTCTTCCCTTTGATTTTATAAATTGCTTTAAGACCTATTTCATGAGCTTGGTCACAATTTATCGACTCATCACATACGAATCCAGAAGATAGCGAGTAAACTTCATCGGATAGTTTGTTAAAGGGATTATGTTGTTTGAGCCTAGTGGTAAATTTCTGTAGGTCACGGAGATCAATTTGCTTTCTTGTTTTGCGTAGTTCAGCATGTTGCTCATTGAATTGAATTATCCAAGGTTCTAAGGTAATCTTCAACGGCTTCATGTACTTTGAGGAAGTATGGTGTTCCGAGGACCCATTTTGAAAGAGTGCTGCCTGTGATGCCTCGCCCGTGTATGAGACCAACAACAGATTTTATTCGTCGCATGAGATCTTGCTCTATACACATGTCTGTCCATGTTCCAGACCAATTTTTTTGCACATTTTTTTTCATTTTATTATCATAAGATACCAAGTATTCGCCTCCATGTCTTATGTCATCTATGCTTGGGTATTTATTTGATTCGTATTGCTTTTTCTGTATATCCTCTTTAATAATATCTGCAGCTGCCATTACTATTCTCATACGTTCTTTAGAAGGATCTGTATCTTCATCAACAAACAACTGGCCAATCAATTTAGAGGCAGTTTTCATTGAACATACAACGTTTACTCTTCCAGAAATATTAGATATAAATGACCGTCCCTGGAAGTGTTAAATCGGAAGATTTCTCAAGTATTTAATATTGTAAGCCTCCTGAACATCTGAAAAGCCTTTCATTATATCCTGAAGTTCTTCTACAGTGTATTGATACTCATCACTGTTTTCTTTATACTTACTCGCAAAGTTTATAAAACGCTTCACCTAGCTCGGACTTTGGCCTTCCTACCATATGTTTATGTGGAGTAGTTTTTATAAATTCTTTATAACAATTTTTGTGATAACGGGCTTCAGGTGCGACAAGGTCTTTAACATTAAGAAGCTTACATTTAACTCTTTTCCCCCAATTATCATTTCGTTCATCACATTTGTAAGTATGTTTTCTCTTATTTCTGAAGTAGACACAATATGGACAGGTTTCCGGCGATCGTAGGGAGATTTAGAGATAGCTTGTTTCCCACAAAATAAAAATCATTTTTAAAATCGAAGGTTTCTTTTGAACTTCCATGAAAAAAATAAATGGAAGCCTCAGGTTCTTTTTTCATCACAGCAGCTCGAATACTGGTTGGACGAGTATACTTTTGCCTGGATGATTTATGGACAGTAATTTTCGTTTTTCCAGTAATCTTTCACTAAAGTCCATCATTCAATAGTGAACTCGCTTCCTTAATGAATTTTACTCCCATCTTGACAACAATTGTATCGTATTTCAACTTGTTTTCACAAAAAATGCATAATAAACTAGAATTACTGTCTATTTTCAACAAACAGAACTTTCAATTCTTAAAACAGTCGTTAAAACTAACCCTTTCGTCAAAATAAAGAAAATCACTCTATCCTTCAACAGTCGACTGTCAAGGTCAGTTGGGTTACTAGGAAGGAAAGTGTTGCTATAAATACAATGTTCCATGCCTGCCATTTTGCCAGTTTTTTGCCGCCTGTCTAGTCGGTCGACCGAAATCGCAGCAGAAGTGTGTTGCTGCCTCCCCCCTCTACTGCACCACCACGCACGTAAAGAAACACACCTTGACATAGTTAAATTCAAAATTCAATATTCTACAAATTTTATTCACATTTTTTTCCTGTAAGGTGATAAAAAAAAATTCAACTTGAACCGATTATTCGTATCGTAGATTTAGGGCTTTCCGCAGTTATTGTCATTTTAATTCTTTGAGAGGGGGTAGGGGGTGAAGCTCCAGGAGGATTTTAGGGGACTTTTGTAAAAATGATCCTCTAGTAGTGGTTTATCGATAGGGAAATATTCAGCTTTACGCTAATTTTTTTCCAGGTTTCATGTTTTCGGGTCTTCGTTGACTGGGCTATAAGTCAGACATACCTTCCACTCTTGACAAGACCAGATACACGAACATAAAGAAGAAAATAAATGACAAGACAAATGACATGACATACTATATGACAGACGGTTTGTTTTTAATGTGTTTATGTTAGTTGATTAAGTTTGATTTTATTGTGGATGTACTTGACAAAATTATTGTATTAATTGATTTTATATGTGTGTATGTTACATTTAAGGTTGTGTACCCTATCTTCTGATATATCGGCATTACTGATGATAATACGTTTTACAGGTTGTTTGTGATTTATATATCGAGTGCTGAAGAAGGTGGATGTACCACCGAAACGTACAATTTTATACTTTTATTCGTTTATAATAATTAATTAAATTAACCTGTCAGAGCTAAACTTTTATTGTTCCCATATAACGTAAACAGGTAACAAATTCATATACATCTATATATATATATATATATATATATATATATATATATATATATATATATATATATATATATATATATATATATATATATAGATATAATTGAATATCTATCTGATTCATGAACCTTCTTATTATTTTAACCTTTATCAAATTTATACATGTCATGTACATATCATAAAACACATTCACAATGTTCAAAGTTGACAGAAACAAACAATAATTATAGTTTTAGTTTTACTTTAAACTTGGAAATTGAGATCTTTTAACACATAAATAAAACGATCACATATCTAACGCACGTTGTACCTATATGATGGATCTGGAAGACTTATTATATATATATATATATATATATATATATATATATATATATATATTATATATATATATATATATATATATATATATATATATATATATATATATATATATATATATATATATATATATATATATATATATATATATATATATATATATATATATATTAATATATATTATACTCATTCATATTTCATAAACAATAACAAACTATTGATTTCTGAAGAAAGGTTTTATTTAGAAATAATTTATAACGTGAACGTTCAACTCATTTTTTTCATGAAATGTTGAAATGGCGGAAAGTTTTTTTTGGATGCGCATATTTTAAATTGAACAGCCTCAGCGTAAATTGTAAATGGAAAAGCATACGTGTTCTTCAAGGCACCAGGCACCATCAGAAAGATTATATATATTTAAGATGAATTTTGTTCATTTCAATCTGTTGATTCACGTTAATTTGTTCGTTTATTTGTTTTTTATATATCTCGTATGATTCGATTCTTAACGATTTCAAGTTTAAGAATTTATTTATTGATTGCAAACTATGAAAACTTAATTTGAATGAAATAGAGTATGAATGAGTACCGTCATAATTAGGAAAAATTGAGGATTACCTCAAGAAGTCGCCGTAAAGACGAAAATTCAAAGAATTGGTGTACCTAAATCTCAAAAACATATAGGTAATTAATAATTTCTCGTTTGAAATAAATGTACATCTAGCGAGGACCCACAATATTGAATTTTCAAAATTGTGTTTGAAATCTATATTTTTGTCACTGAAATGTTTCAAATATAGTTATAGTGAAGATATTAGCATTTTACTCATTATATTTCAAATTCTATATCCATAAGTTGTATAAATAATTTCAAAATGCTTAATTTTGTGGAACATTCATGACTTTATTGTCTAGTGAACAAATACAATGGCTATCCACCTTATTCTTGTTTCATATTCTTTTTCTATTTTTGACTATCTACCGTTTTCAAGTATAAAGCACTAAAGGCGGAATGTTTTAACAATGTATAAACAAAACATTTTTTTTTGGACAGTTGACTAAACAATTGCATTATTTGTATTTATAACATTCTATAATGTCATCTCCGTGTCGAGATCTCCGACAAATTGACTAGAAACAAAATTGCGAGTTTCACTGATGACAGGACTCAATAGTGAACACCAAAACAAAAGGCTTTTTAGTGCTATTGCTGCTTTATAAAGCTTAAGTTCGTCTATCATTGAAATACTGCTATCAATGTATTGGAGCTCTCCGCTTTTTTTTTTCAGATTCGTTGAATTGGAGTTAACACCGACCTCTAATGGCTTAATCATTTAGTTTTCAATAATAATTGAGGATCCATGAGGGAAGTTTTACTTGAGAACCTTGTTGTTTGTGTCTTGTTTACATTAAAAGCAACTAAATTATCAGATCCATAATATGAAATGATCTTAAGGTCGCTATTGATAGGATATAATGGCCAGATGTAAATGCAGTGACAGGCCTCTTGTTGGTGGTGGATAGACATGGGTTACTCAACAAATATGGAGGGTTATCAACAAATATAGACGAGCGGCGTACCCCCAAAATTATGACACCTACCCATAACTTTTTGGTAACCGACAAATTTTGGTACCAAAATATTCTTTGCAAAATATGCACAACTTTTCTCAATAAAATTTTTCGATTGGAGTGGGGGAACATTGTGTTTTTTGATAAAAACTGGTTTTTTTGTCGAACTTTATACGCGCGCGGATTACGATTCAACTCGCTGTCAATCGCGGTTTTTCGTTCGA
Source organism: Cynegetis impunctata (assembly GCA_030704885.1). Classification (NCBI taxonomy): domain Eukaryota; kingdom Metazoa; phylum Arthropoda; class Insecta; order Coleoptera; family Coccinellidae; genus Cynegetis; species Cynegetis impunctata. The sequence continues at coordinate 403,846 of JARQZK010000037.1, forward strand.
ATTAATTTGGAAGTAACACTTCATCTTGTTGAATCCAACCATAGTTCGTTACTTCAAAAGATATAATTTCTGATAAAGTAGCTTGATTCCACTCATTAATTTGCCACATAGATCTTAAAATATGTTGTTTTAATGCTGATTCCGACGGGGGCAGTTTATCTATAGGAGTATTTTTTTCAATAGCTAAACAATATCTAAAAGAATTTACACAATACCTATCAGCTTTTGATTTTTTTGAGGGGTCATATGCTGAAGCTAGGAAATTACTAACAATCTTTATAGCTTGCTGTATCTGTAAATTTGTCAAATTTGAAAAAGTTCGTAAATCATTCTCACTCATTTTTTACAAAGCAGCGTTCGCTTTTTTCTTTCCAATGGAGAAGAAACTGGAAGTTGTATCACTTATAGCGTGAAGATGCAGAAGTGAATCAGTGATGCTTGAACCAAGTTTGTTAGCCAAAATATGTATTAGTAGGTATGTATCTTCGTTGATTTAATAAAGGAGTTACAGTCCCTGTATAAAACCATATTGAATGATGAAGTGTTACTTCCATATTAATTCGAACGAAATACCGCGATGGAATATCTGCTAAAATATTTTTGTTCATACAAGAGCAAAAAAAACCCTGTACAAACATTGTGTGCCCATGTTTTGCACCTGAATTAGACTGTTGTGATATATGCTCTTGTTCTGAATCATGTTGCAATATGAGTACAAAACCAATGCGATGAAAATGCATGTGATGATCCAGAGCTAAATAATGAATTTTGTTAACAAATGAATGATATTATTTTACTTTACCTTTGTATATATTACTTTTCTATAACTTTATTATACAAAAAATATAAAAAAATGTAAAAAAAAATAAAAATTTATGATAATAAAGGTCTGTAAAATTTGTTTAAAACATTCATCCACTTTTTAAAGAAGATAGTTACATAAAAATTTGATTTATTAATAGCGATAGATAGTGAGAGGATAATTAATAGCGAGTGTACGTTCAAACGACAATCGCGCGCAGTATATTCGAAGTGCTATAGATGTCGTTCTTTGCAACACAAGTTCTTGCAATTTTGCCAAAAACTTCTTAAAACTATATTGATTAAAACCTTGTTAATTGTAAGCATCATTCTGAAAATTTCCTCGACTCTTCTATTCGACGAAGATAAAATCCCGATTATTCGTTAAATAATTATATATAGTTACGTAACATCAAAACAGGTCAACTTTGGTTATCAATCTAAACATTTTTTGAAAGTGCTTAATATCACGATCAAACAGTAAAAGTTTCATTTCAATATATAAAAGTGGAAAAAATTGACAGCGAGTTGAATCGTAATCCGCGCGCGTATAAAGTTCGAAAAAAAACCCAGTTTTTCTCAAAAATCACAATGTTCCCCCACTCCAATCGAAAAATTTTATTGAGAAAAGTTGTGCATATTTTTGCAAATAATATTTTGGTACCAAAATTTGTCGGTTACCAAAAAGTTATGGGTTCTTCATTAACGAGAGCTCTTTTTTGGTGTACGCCGCTCGCCTAATAAGCATGAGCTGCAGATCAGATTGGTACCTACTGGGGCTAGCGACTCTAGTAGAGCTAGAGGGAGTCATAGGTGATTGGATCACTTGCATCACCCTTTGATTTTGTTAGGTGTTAATTCATTTTGTTCGTCAACTATCGGACGCTCGCGTGCGACAGCGTTAAACTTACTAAGTAGTCAAAATGTGTGGAGAAAATAACTATAGGCGTCCGAAATTAAGATCGTAGCGCCGGAACGGCTAATATCGGTACTAGAGCATGGGAGATTAGCTGTTTGTTTACATTGATTGGTAATGGTATTTACGCTCATTTCATTTTGAGTTTTCGAACGTTTAACTTCGTGATTTGTGTTTTTTTGGACTTCGTATTTTCTAGTGGTTCATTGTGTTTCTATTGAGGACAATATTATCTCTGTTCAACAGTAGATAACCTACCCACATCAAGTTGAAATTTACACTGAGTTTTTATCATTGAACATGAAAATCAATAATAAAATAAAGTAGAGGACGAATAAATTAATTGGTTGAAGGAACTATGTATACCTCATGAAAAGGCTGTATGATAAAACACCTATTTATTTAAAAAATAAAAAAACTTTCAAAAGTTTCAAGAAAACATCCCTGACATGTCTACTTTCATTACGAACTGAAGAATTTTTGAGTATAATGGACAAAACTAAGTACTTACCAGCAAAACTGAAAGAAACAACATGAAATAAAAGAAGAATTAATATGAATACTCCGCTTGAAAGGTTTGAACGTAATAAGTTATTATATTTTTTGAATTTTCCTGACGTATAACAGCTCTCCTAAAAGTACGGTGGACTTCTGAGAGTCTGGTTTTTTTGATAGAATCTCTGTTTTCCTGATTATATAATTGAATATTTTAGTTTTTACCTAGCTATAGAGTCAAGATTTATTTCATATTCTTGATGTTATGATAAACTGTTATTTTGGTTGTGCAAATAAACATCATTTGTTATTATTATTTTAATAGTATCTCTGGTTGTTACATGAAAGAAAATACAATAATCTAGAATCTCTGGATGATGGCCCAGGTTCAGATTCCGATAAAAGTGGAAGATTTTTCGTTGGAATAGCATTGGACTTCAAAAACTCTACGTTTTCGGTTAGCTGAAAATTGCACATCATTAGTTGGTATAATTCTATATGGAAAAATCCACAAACTTACTGCAGGGAAAATAATTATTCTCAGTAAACTGTAAAGAACAACTCTCTTATGTTCAGACATTTTTTTTCAATCTTCAAGTTATGAATCCACACCTTTCTTCTGTCCATCATTTCCTTGTTTCCCAACTTTGTTTGGAATGCAACTTTGAATTGTCCAGCTTTCGGAAAGGTATGTAAGCTATATTCGGTTTTTTTTTGCCCAAGATGAACAATAGAATACACAACAATAGTGATTCATCTCTTCTGAACGTTTGTAAACGATCCAAAATACAATTAAAACTCAACAACTTCTCATATGAAATACACGTAAACAGATGTAAACAAAGCAATCTATCTCCCATGCTCTAGTAATATTCGACACCGGTAGGGGGCGTATCGCTTATTATGTTTTCCCTATTATCAATTATTATTTATATTGTTGATTTCATACTTTTAAGTACTAAACAATCGATCCAAATGTACGCATAATCTATTTGAGTTACATAGACCGCAGCTCACGAAACGAATAATTCAGTAGTTATGCGTTTTTCTGAGAATACGTAGATGCTTGTTTCTGGACGCAGTGACCGATCACAGATAAGCTGAAATAAGCAATGACAACTTAGCACTAATTTTGCGACCCATGAGCCGTTCAGTTCGCAGTTGAGCCGCAGTTCAATGACTAAAGTCTCGGAGATCTGAGGATATTTGAACTGGCTCTAACCCGAGTTACACATTTCTAGCCACCGGTGGATACTGTGTGTCTACTGTCGTCAGTCTCTTTGGTTTTGATATCGATTTGAGTTTATAAAACATTGAGTGTGAATAAAAACCTATTTTCAAATATTTTGCGAACATAAAAAATTACAATAGGATCAAAAAGAGAATTAAAACAAAAATTCATCTTAAAACTTTATAAATCATTTCAAACAAGTACAATTCGATATAAATCTACGTATCACAGCATTATGTTTTATAAAAACTATATGGCATTCAAGTACTTAGCAAAGTATTCATAAATTATTTATAGTAAATAGACAATAATCACGAAACATCATAATAATTTTTCTTCGAATATCAAAATAATGTACTTAATTATTAATTAGAATTTATAATTTTCAATTGTAGAATATTTATTAAAATTTTTTATCGTTTCTTGATTATTTCAGTTTTTATATGAGTTGAGATCAACATCAAATATATAAAATAATTTTATTTACAATTTGCACATAGAAACAAAATATTTGTTAACATATTTTCAGTATTTTGGCACCTGGAATTCAAATTATATTTAATTATTGGACACAGAAACTATATATTGTAGCGAATGAATAACAATCAAATTTTAGTGAATTTTATATATAATTTTAGTTCTAGCAATAAGTAAGTGTTAAGATTTTAGTTATATAATATATACACATGTCTCCAATATGGAGGTAATAAAATGAATTTACAAATAAGGGAAGTATCTTCTGAGATATTGCCAATTTTGTATTGCACATCAGTTATCCCTTGAACATCTTCTGTACAAATTAAGTAGGTTCACTTTTCAGTTTTATCATTATAATTTTAATTACATTTTATATACAGCACCAATCACAGAAATATAAGGCAATTTGGCAGTTTATTCTTTAATTCTACAATAATTATTGAGTCAGCAATTTCAGATCGATTTCTGAAAAGTGAAACAATGCTAAACTGCTTTATTATTAGCTTATTGTGCTAATTTTCAACTTTTACACACTTTTTTTTTCAATTTTGATTAAATAACCGAACGAACTATGTAGGTACATAACCAAATTACCTCCGTAAACACTTTGAAATTAAAAGCTAACTTCTAAGAACACAGTGTGCTTTTCCTTCTTCCGAAAGTGAACTGATCAACTTGGCCCAGTCTTCAAGTCTTGGGGCACACTGTAAAGTTAAGCCTCCCAGTTTTCTTCGGGCCATGAAGACAAATTCTCCAAGACCGTGCGTAACGCCGCAATGTTGGGCTACCGAAATATTAACCTTCTTCAGGGAATCACTATCGTCTTCTGGAATCTCATTCGTTTCGATGTCCTGGACTGCATTTTCTTCCACTGTATGTCGAATGAGTCTTGTGACTTTCACGGAAATCTTTGAAACTTCTTCATCCAAGTGATTTTCAACGCCGTGAATGATGCCTCTTGTCACTGAAGAAAAAAGATAACAAAATAAGTGGAAGGCAAGACTGTGAAAGAAGTATTTTTAGTGTCGATTCTAATTGACAAAACGGGCGTAGTTATGATAATATTCTTGAATTTATGATCCTTTAATGACGGCTAATCTATAACCAACGGAAGCAACTCGCGTACTTCAGTCTATACTATAGATTTTATCAAATAAAGTTTCTCAATTATAAAAGAAATTACCAGTTTCAATCACAACCTCGTTTGAATCAACGACAGTGCCCCCTTGAAACTAAAACTGTGTTTACTACAAGGTAGAGAACAGATTCAAATAGAACAAGAACTATTCTTCTCAATATTCATTTATATATATATATATATATATATATATATATATATATATATATATATATATATATATATATATATATATATATATATATATATATATATATATATATATATATATATATATATATAAATGAAGTAACTCTCGAGAGGAATTTTATTTACTTCTTGTTTTCATTTACCTTCTCACATTTCATGGTTGTAGTAAATAAATATAAACAGTTCAGCGAGTCCCTTCATGGCGTACTTGTGACAGAAGTCGCAAGTATATTGTGGTTCCTATTCAATCAAATAGGATGATGAACATGAACTGAATCCAGTTCCTTTTTATATAGAGAACAGGCAGTGGTCCTCTTAAATTCTCGATAATAATTAACTGATTATTTATTATAAGATAACTGTTTTTCGCAACGTAATGGAGAGCAGATCAAAGGAATTGATCAGTTGATCAGATACACTATCTCTTTTAAAGGTCACAACAGCGTTACCTTAATATTCCATCAGTCAAAGTCGTTACACTAGTGTTGAAAATATGCAACGAGTAAGTAGTGTCTTTACGAGTATATTACATTAAATTGGGTTGGTTTTTGGTCAGAGAATTGGCATTTCGAAAATTAATTAAAAGATAATGTGAACGAAAAATTGAGCTTTAGTTTCAGCTTAAGTCAAATGCTTATGTGAACATTTCTTTCAGTTTTTTTTTTGAAAAAGTATATTAAATATAATATTTTTGTTGGTGAATTGGTAGACAATGTACCATTGAAAATTAGAAATTAATTTTTTACACTTACCTAAATCACTCGTGCAGAAAGCATGTGCTAATTCTTCGCTGGTGCATGGTCGACATTCTGAAATGAAGAAAAGGAAATATAATATGAAGTTGAACTCAAAATTTTTTACTTATATAAATATATATATATATATATATATATATATATATATATATATATATATATATATATATATATATATATATATATATATATATATATATATATATATATATATATACTAGCTGACCCGGCAAACGTTGTTCTGCCATATAAATTATTTTTATCTAGGTATCTATATTGCTATCTATTCATCTATCTGCCGACGTATCTCTATCTATGTATCTAGATAGTTATCTATCTTTCTATCTATCTATCATTTTATATCTATCTATCGGACCCAGCAAACGTTGTTTAAATTATTAAAATGGCTATTAAAAAATATGGGTTGTTGATAGAAGGGTGAAAATTTAGAATTGAATGTATTTTTCAATGCAACATTATAAAAAAATTAAAATAAAAAATTTTGTCCAAAAAATTCATAGAAATGTTTGTGGTGAACCACCCTAATCACTTACGGGTATAAAAAATATATTACGACCTATTCTCAGACCGACTATTGTTATTTTCGATTGCCACCTTGCAACTCTATTGCGGATCTGTGGATAAAATAAAAATAAATGAATATCGCGATGAAAAAATAGGGGTTGATCGTAGAAGGGTGAAAAATTGAGAGTAATATGAAGTCATGACAAATTTATAAATAAAAAACTTGCTAAAAAAATTGAAGTCTATAATTAATAAATGAAAAATCAGAGTTGATAGTAGAGGGTTCAAATTTAGGGTTGTATGTATTTTTGAATGCTGTATCATTAAAAAAGAGAATAGAAAATTTTGTATGAAAATTTAAAAAAATTGAGGGGTGGACCCTCAACATTCAGGGAGATGAAAAATAGATGTTGTCCGTTTCTTAGACCTAACTGATATGCACACAAAATTTCATGAGAATCGGTCGAGCTATTTCGGAAGAGTTAAACAAATAAAAAATAGGGGTTGATCGTAGAGGGTTGAAAATTTAGGGTTGTATGTATTTTTGAATGTTGTATCATAAAGAAATAGAAAAAAAATTTTGTCTGAAAAAAAAAATTAAGGGGTGGACCACCCTTAACATTTAGGGGAATGAAAAATAGATGTTAGCCGATTCTCAGACCTACCCGATATGCACACAAAATTTCATGAGAATCGGTAGCGCCATTTCGGAGGAGTTTAACTACTAACACCGTGACACGAGAATTTTATATATTAGATATATAGATATATATATATATATATATATATATATATATATATATATATATATATATATATATATATATATATATATATATATATATATAAATATATATGCATATGTATTTACATATACCTATAAATTCTCTCGGATTAGTAGAAGAAAAATATGAAACCAAGAGAAAATTTTTTGTATATGGTATTCAAAAACATAAATACATTTTTTGTTCTCAAATAAATAAATATAAAATCAATTATTACTGCTTCCAACATCCTTACGGATAGTGACTGACCATCAGGCGAATTTCGTCATGTCATTTTACGTTATTATACTATTCAATTTATCATGTTTTGCTGTTTTTAGTTTAGTTCTCGAGTTATTCAGATTTATGATATAATGAATTACCTTAAAAGTGCATTTCTGAGGTAAGTATTCTAATAAATTCAGAGCTAATATTAGTATATTTACCTACAGTGAATGATGCATATCACAAAGTAATGAAATTTGTTGTAAATGTCTTAGAACCATTGTTTTTATTTCATTTGAATTGAATAATATCAATAACGGTCTCTAATATCCCATTATTGCAAATATTTGAATAGCTTATTTCGGGAAAAATATAATCTTATATGAAATGAGTATTCAATTTTTTTTCACTACTAGTTTGTTATATTTAGCCATCAATCTATTTCAGTCTAATCAATTTCTGTTTTCACTTCAAAATACTCCTTCAGTTCATATTACTTTTCTATCGCTAGAGAAGCTTTTTCTAAATGTTTTCGTCTTAAGAACATGAATAAAAATTGAAAAAGTTTGAAGAGCCCTATTTTGGGGAGTATTTATATCAATCAGTCTACAAAATAGAAATAAATGGTTATTAAATGAATGCGAAGTTCATTATTATTCAGTTTTTCAATAGTTTTTCTTGAGATTATGATGAAAATCGATAGTGTTGAATTTGATTCCTCATTCATCTAAGAAAAGGGTACAACCTCTTCATCTACAAAATATTAATAAAATTTAAAATAGATCAGAATAGGCTGAGAAATGCTTAGAATTTCGAAATGTTAAGTAGAGAGATCGGATGTACAAAAGAGAATGACGCCTACCTACCGGGATCAATGTATTTGTTTACATATGCAGAAGAAAATTATTCGAAATTATAGGGTTCATTTCCTAGAAATATCACTTCATCTGAAAGTATTAACTTAGATCGTGGGAAATCCAACTGATTTAGTGATAATGCTGACAAGTACTAATTTTTCCACGTATAAAATAGAATGTTCTAAAGAATAATGATTCTAATTAAGTAATTAAGAAGCAATTACCGCAACAGTACCTATACATAGAACATTTTGAAGTGAACAAGGTCTTGATGTATTCATAAGTGAAAACAGAAAAAAACCTCTTTGAGAATATTTCTTTAAATACAGAGTAGCTAATCGATAATCATGAGAACTGAACATTATTGTAAGTCCTTTATTTCATATAATGAGTGTGATATATTTCTGTAATTGCAATTACAAAATCGACCATATATTGAAAAAACGTGTGACCCGCAGAACTCGAATTTTTCACTTATATTCGTTTATTTTTCACATACAAATTCTTAATCTGGGGAAACCCTCTGAGCCCTTTGTTGGCTGAAGTATTCATGGATCATTTGGAACAGTTAATTCATAATCATCCTGTTAGTCGACAATTCGTTTATTGGTTTAGATATGTGGATGATATTATTTGTTGTTTCACTGGTACTCTTAGACAACTAGACTGCTTTCAAACATTCATTAACACTTTACACCCTAATATAAAATTCACTTTAGAGATGGAAAAAGATAACTCAATTAACTATTTGGATTTGAAAATAACAAAAGTAGATAACAAACATAATTTTTCGCAAACCATCGCACACTGATAGCGTCATACATAGCACTTCCCTACATCCATTCCAACACAAAATGGCAGCTTTCAATAGTATGGTACATCGTTTAGTAAATATTCCACTTTCAAACGCCAATTTTAACATCGAGAAAAATATAATTAAACAAATTGCCGCAAATAATAATTATGATCCCAATATTATAGACAATATGATAGATAAAAAGTTTTTCAAAATTGCGATTAACCAGGTGTACCCCCTTACTAAAAATAATATCAAATATAACAGCCTCACTTCCGTCGGAAATTCAAGTAAAAAACTTAAATCTCTCTTATCTAAGCACAACATTAACATTGCTAATCGTATCGGTAATAATTTAGGAAATCATATAAAAAATAATAAATCCAAAGTTCATAAAGATAATAAATCAGGAGTTTATAAAATTAATTGTGGCGATTGTGATAAGTTTAACATTGGTAGAACTTTCAGAAGTTTTCAAACTAGAATTTCAGAACACAAACGCAGCTTTGTTAATCAGAAGTCGGATTCACATTATGCAAACCATTTAATCCAAGAAAATCACACATTCAATTTCGATTTTAAAATATTAAATACTGAAAGTAAGGGACTTAAACTTAATTTTTTAGAATCATTACAGATAAATAAATACAAGCATTCCGGTCTCCTATTGAATAGCCAAATCGATCATACTTCAAGCCCCCTTCTTAATATTTTCAAAATTACCGAACTACCTGACTATCAGTTCAGAATTGGTTTTTCCTTTTCTAATAATTATTTGTAACCATCTTAGTATTTACCCCTTCTACATAATTTGTCATTTCTTGTTTTCGATATAACAGAGAATCATAGTTAGTTTGCCATGAGCATCTGAAGAAGGTGAAGTTCCACCGAAACGTGCGTGTCATGCGTTATTTTTTATAATAAATGTGTAAATTGTTATTTTTAACCATTGTTTTAATAAATTCTTAATCGTCTAAATCGATTTGAAGGGACGTGGCGGTGACATGGAATCTCTATATTCAAATGGCGGCTGTTGTAAAAAAAGTTGAAACCAAATGATCTAAATTTCAAACACCAACTTAATAAAATTACTAAATTTCTATACTCAAATGAATCTGAAGATGCTATGGCGGTGAGTAAAATAAAAAACTACGAAAGACACATTACTGTCGACTTTCGATATAGTGTAATAGTCCATTATTTTAGAGGATACTATCATGTTTAACAAAATCAGCACGAAGCAATAACAGAATTTGTATTTCGGTTAACACTAACCTTCACTAGGGTCGTACGCGTGCACTCCTCTGGGTAGTGGTTGAAGATCGTATTCGATATCTGCAACCATTTTTGTGACTCCATCGTTATCTATTGCTTCAACATAAATAGCTGCTTGTCCATTTTTACTATTGAAACATCTGTAAATTGAATGAATAATGAGCCATTGAATTATCGTAAGTGATTGCACAAGTGCATCAAAATTACCGATAATTATGCAGGACAGCGAGTCAAAAAAACTGCATGAGTTCATTTTCATTTTCTCCAAAACTTTACCAATTTAACGGTACAGGACATTTTTTTAATTCAAAATGAACGTTTTTCTTTGATAAACTGACTAAAAAAAATACCAAAAGTTCTGCAAAAATAAACCGAACAGTTGTATGAATTTGCAACCTTTTACGTTGACCGGAACATGTTTATTTTTAATTTTTTTAATTCGTGGTCATTTTTTCGGGCAAGATGATCCCGAAGTAATTATAAAAGTTTTGAAACTTGGTTGCAAATTCAGAAAACATCTATCCGGATGAATGTGCAAACTTGCAACCTCGTACGCGGTTCGGAAATCATATTTTTGCAAATTGCATAAAGTTCCGGACCGCGTACAGGGTTGCAAATTTGATACATGATATGAAGTGATATATTTAATACTACTCCAAGTTTGCAAAACTTTTGGAATTTTTTAACGAGCATACAACAAAATTGAATTTCATTGCAATTTTAACAATGTTCCAGACTTCGGAAAAGGTTACACAATGAGATTTGTTCCGTTCTCTATGTTCACTTGACTGAAGTTCAAAAACTTTTGGAATTATTGTTAAATATTCGATTTCAATGTCTGATTGATTAACTGACTTGGCTAATATACCAAGAGCTAATATCCTACATATAATATTCAATATATTTATTTCATGTTTCTGAATGTTTTTTCATTTTGCATTATCTATGCATTCATTAACTACCAACTATATATGATGAGATCCGTTCAAAATATGGATCTGCAGTCAGCTCTGATGAAAAGGATGAATTTAAATTTCACTTGTCAAAACACTTCGTGATTCTGAACTTACCGGATGGATTTCATGCTTCCATCGTCATGAGAATAAAGCTTCAGCAAAGACCTGGGTCCTTCGAGGAACAGTCTTGCCGCTGGCCTTTTTTTGTCCTCTCGGACCTTAACACAAGCCCTGAAGTCGCGATCTTGACCTGGTAGCCGAAGGAGGACACGAAGAGCTCCTCTTGGGTACAGCCACGCTATTCTTCCTGCGCGGCATCTTAGGTACACAGGAGTAACCCCTCTTTCTGCCGATGACGTAGAAAGACCACTGCAATAAAGAAAAACTTTAATATGAGCAAATAGAAAAATCAAACGAATAAAGAAAAAAGCATTAATAAAGCAGAAAAAGAACGATTGAATATAACCGAATATACTGAAATACAGATATTTTCTATAATGGTTAAATGTGGATTCAAGGCAAAATTATGAAACCCCACAAAGCAAAACTACTAGCAAAATCGAATGAAATGATTTTGTGAAATGTAGACCAAGAAAGATATATAACATTCTATTTAAAATTTAATGATTTAATTCCGATTCTTAGTATTTACTTGAGTCATCGTTAATGAAAGAAAATTGATAAATATTTATCAATGGTCTATTTCACCTTTATTATTTATACGAAATATTATGACTATTTATATTTCGATATTATAATCACAATATCTATTCAAAAGTTCAGTACTTCTTCTTACAATATTGCAATTTGAATGATTATCAATCATCATGAGTTTGTATGAATATCCATTGAAATATAGCCGGATGAGATATATTATATATTATTATTAAAAATAAATATTCATTGCAAAATGCGATGGAAAATTGAAAACTGTGATGGATATTATACCTAATTCGTTTGATCATTTCACACATACGTACAATTATGGAGTTATGTGAAATATTTCTATAAGTCCATAGTAATAAAACAGTTTCGCGTTCACATTTAATCAGATTTCATTTAAGTTGTTATGTATTTACTATAATTGAACTTAAAGGAAAAAACTTGTCGGCCTATATTAGGAGACGGGTTTGTTGATTTCTACAGGCTTTTTCGCCAGTTCATTGTTTATGGTATTCCAAATATGATCGAACCGAATGGTGCACTACGAGTACTACTGCTATAATGAGTTATTATGTCAATTATATTCTAAAATATGATCTTTCCTCTATATAATTCCAGGAAGGAACAATGCAATATCAATGCACACAACTGGAATGAAATGAAAAACCAGTTGCCAATAAGCACTAATTGGGATCCGTCCAAACCAATTTATAAATGTTAACGTGCTCTATTACACTGAAATATAAATATAAATATATATATATATATATATATATATATATATATATATATATATATATATATATATATATATATATATATATATATATATATATATATATATATATATATATATATATATATATATATATATATATATATATTCTTTATGATACAGCATTGAAAAATACATATAACCCTAAATTTTCACCGCTCTACGATCAACACCTTTTTTGCCATCGCAATTTTAATTTTTTTTATTTTATTGAAAGATCCGCAATAGGGTTGCAAGACGCCAATCGAAAATAATAATAGTCGATCTGAGAATAATTATTCATAGACCTAAGTGATAATGACTATGAAATGCAACCCCAAACATTTTTAAAAATTTTTTGGACAAAATTTTTTATTTTTATTTTTTTATGATGTTGCATCAAAAATACAAACAACTCTGAATTTTTCACCTTCTATCAAAAACCAATATTTTCTAATAGCCATTTTAATAATTTAAACAACGTTTGCCGGGTCAGATAGATTAATAGATAGATATATAGATATATCGGTAGATGGATAGATAGAATGATAGATAGATACTTAGATAGTGATAGATGATAACTATCTAGGTAGATAGATAGACAGATATTTACATAGATAGAGATACATCAGCAGATAGATGAATAGATTGAAAGATAGATAGATAAAAATAATAATTGATATGGCACATCAAAGTTTGCCGGGGTCAGCTAGTATATATATATATATATATATATATATATATATTATATATATATATATATATATATATATATATATATATAGCTATATATATATATATATATATAATACGATATAAAATAACCATTCATTCTCCAAGGAAGAATGTTAGAAAATTCGACATCCGTGCCACATACGATGGAAACACTAAACTTGTTTTCGCTCCTCAACGAGATCGTCAGTAGTGTCCATCGACCGAATTGGCAAATACGTCGACTCCACATGACCACCTCAAAGTTTCTAATAATTATATGTATATAACCGAAAAACTACAGGTGTCTCACTTTAGGCTAAACAGACATGCCAATCGCTCAAAAACTCACGTCACTTCACGCTCATAGGTTGTCACCATAGATGCGAAGCTCTGCAACGTGTTTCATCATTCGATGTTCCACCACACATGCAGGCAACGCAGCTAGCTAACAATTTGATCATCTAATTTATTAAAATCGTTTGCATTTGTTTAACTAACATTCATTTTACTAACACAATTGTAGCAAATTTGTAAACAAAATTGAAATTCCTTCCAAATAATTTAGCCACTTGCGTCCCCGTGCCATTGAAGATTTTTGAAGGGGTTTATACTATGTTTAGGGGTGTATATACATACAGCTGAGTTATATATATAGTACATATAAGCTGAGTTTTTTTTTAGTTTGGCAAAAATATCTATATTGTTAAGAAGCTAATTTATATGTAGATAACATTTATTGAATTCAGTAGAGCCTCGGTGACCCTTGACAAATAGTCCCTATTGATTAAATAAATCATGCATAATTGTGAGTTTTTGTTGATTATTCTTAGAATTTCTTGATTGGTTACTGACATAAGTCCTACAGTAGTGTTAGTATAGTATTCCCGCATATTGCCGTTATAAAGATTCAATTCGTAGTCAGTCCTTTGGAATACCAATATCACGACTGGTCCCCTATATGCATGTCATTCTCAGTTATATGGAATTTTTGCATTCAACTTCATTCAATTGTAATTTATCTTAATTGGACAATAAAAGTTGATATGAACATGAGTCAGCTTATTGCCCAAATGTAACTATGACTAATATACATAATTAGAAATGTCATATTTAAATTTCAGCAAGCGTGTCTTCCGATTACCGATATGGTTGAAACATTTCCATTGAAGTTGATTGGAATAAATTGAAGATTTAGGCCAAAATTTAAAATGATACATACCTACTTGAAATTGTGATTTTAGGCAATAATAAAATAAACACGTTATATGTATATAATTCATAAACGTTTCACGCTATATGAAATATTTTAAAACTAAATTTCCGCGATGTTTTAGATAATTAATTTTTTTTACCACCAGTTTGGAAATTTTCTGCTGATGCATCCCTCCGTCAATTCCTTGCCCGAAGTTTGCAAACTGCCAAAATTTTGACTAAATTTACCCAAATTTTGATAGTTTCGTTGTGCACCAAGAAAACCCCAGATATTCTGCTCTTTCGGTCTGAAGGGAGCAGCTGTATATCTGATATATGTATATATATATATATATATATATATATATATATATATATATATATATATATATATATATATATATATATTATATATATATATATATATATATATACATATATATATATATATATATATATATATAATATATACATATATATATATATTATATATATATATAATATATATTTATATATATATATATATAATATATATATAATATATTTTATATATATATATATAATATATATATATATATATATTATATATATATATATATAGATATATATATACATATATATATATATATATATATATATATATATATATATATATATATATATATATATATTTGTGTATATATATGTATATGTGTATATCAGATATAAAAAAAAATTAAAATTGTAGTCCAGGCGGTATAAAACAAATATAAAACCCTCTCCCATGCCTGTTTACTTTCAATACAATAGTATAATTTTCAGCCTATTCCAGTTTTGATGTTTCTTACTGCCAAATTTAAAACAGAAGATAATACGTCACCAAATATTTCAATACCTCTTTAAATTAAGGTTATTTTATATATTTTTTTAATAGTACATCATTCTGATTACAATACAAAATACAAAATACAAGGTTTATTAAATTCGCTTAGGAAGATATCCTATATCAGCTCGCTAACTGTATTCTTAATTACAATATTATTTTAACAAATTGAACATGATAAATATAATTTATTTTTCTATATTTCAAAGATAATCTATTAGAAAATTCACCGTTTCAATATTTATACCTGAATTCGGCAGATTACATCTTACAAACAACCCCTAAAAACTGGGAATAATTTTTATAGTTTCAGTAATTTTATTTCTGATATTTCTTAAAATTAATTTTGTTGAATAAAATAATTTTCTGCTTTTCGAATGACAGTAAACATTAAAATGAATATATAAAGAGAAAGTAGTTGTTGTTTAATTCAACGATTCTATCGATTGGAAATAGGATAAAAATAAGAATATCCTTATTTGTTGACTGTTTCACTTCATTAAGAACCCGTCTCATAATCTCAATTCGCTAATAGCCATCGAATGAGAATGCACAAGTATGTCGATAGAACACATTCTACCAAAGCTAAATATCGGAAGTATACCGCTTGCAGTATGTTCTTCTGCATACTTTTGCGTATCTGGAATACTTAACAGACTCAAAGTAAAAGTAAACTAGTTTCACCGCGTCTGATAGTTGAAAAAGATAATGACACCACACCCAAATGGTATGAACTCAGTAAAATATAATAATATTGACGTATTCAATGTATATACACCAAGCCCTCTTTACATTTCATATAAGGAACATTCACGTAGAAAAAAGTGAAGAGTATGGATAATATACCTATATATAAATAAATATGAGTATATATTATATATATATATATATATATATATATAAATATATAAATATATATATATATATATATATATATATATATATATATATATATATATATATAAATATATATATATTTATTTATATATATATATATATATATATATATATATATATATATATATATATATATATATATATATATATAAATATATATATATATATATATATATATATATATATATATATATATATATATATATATATATATATATATATATATATATATATATATATATATGTATCCGAAAAATTTTGACAATCGTTTTGCAGAAGGTCTTAGACTGATGAAAAACTATTAACAGCACCTGTTGACTTTCGGTACGGTGCAATAGAATATTATTTTCGGGAAAAATACAACTAAATAGTGGTATCTCTCTAATTCAGTCTATCGTCCTAAGGAAATGATTTCAGGAATATTCTTTATATTCATGTTGAACTATAATAAATAACCAAACGTTAGAAGATCCAATTATTTATTGGCTAATATTTTATAAACCCATCTAATTTTCTTTTTTTGTAGGTACTGTTAATTAATCTTATACTGATGAAAATAGTTAGACAGATATGAGGCTGAACAATCGAGAGAAGTGCCTTCATGCTTTGTTCTCTCTTTGAAAGGAAATTGATTTATACTACCATCATTTGCATATTCTAAATCTTGGTGAGATAATTACAAGAAATAGAAAGGATATATATTATTATAAGCCTCATCTGATTGATTTCGAGGCATATTAATTATTATTTCATACTCGGTTATGTTACCTACTAGAGAGAAATTGATTATTAAATTGATATATGACAAACACTTGTACCAAATTGTTCGTTATATTTTTGAACCTGTAAATATACGAAGCACAATTTTTTTCGAATAAAATAGATTGAGATTTTTTCAATTTTTATAACCGTTCGATATTAAGGCGTGGTTTTCCTCAGTACGCGATGCACTTCACGAATTTTTTTTTCACTATAATAAATTATTTTATAATTTTTATTTCAGTTTGCTATTTGAGCGTGGTTTCTCAAACCATAGTTTATAACCTTAGTTACGAAGCTCTGCTGCCCACGCGTTTTTCAAACTTCATAGAGTTTTTAAGATTCAATCAGCTTTTTTTTAATACAATTAAAAGTGTTGTAGTAATAAATCGGGACTTATTTCATCAGTTTATGGTCACCCATGAAGTAGTGGTTCAAGTTACAAATCCATTGGCAGAGTTGCACACCCCTTGATGTGGGTGCACACCTGAGGTGATTCACCCCTCATATTATTCATATTTATATATATTATTTCTCTCAACCTTTCAAAAATAATATTTTATATAGGTACGGAAGAAACTCGGTACAAATTAGCAATTTTCAATGGTCCGTTTGACCAAGACTGCGCCACCAAATTATAGGTCGTAATTTTCGAGCGAGTGCATAGCGTCGAGATGCAAATCAAACCGAATAAATTATGGCTTGAAAAATCAAGCTTGAATGGCAAAAAAAAATTATTGAAAAAAATAATAAAAATAGTACCTAATGTGCATCACGTACTGAATAACGAAGCTTCAATAGCAAACTGAAATGGAAATTAGAAAATAATTTATTTTATTTAAAAAAAATTAAAACTGCATCAAGTACTGATCGCGCAGCAGGTCGGAATGGTTTCCCTGAAGTGCAGCGAGGTTAAAGAAGAGTTAAAAGAGGTTAAAGAGGATCGTAAATTTTAATCCTTCAATTCAATCCGCAGAAGCTTTGGTTAGATATCGGAAACGCAAATATGTATCGGGAAAATATATATATATATATATATATATATATATATATATATATATATATATATATATTATATATATATACAATATATATATATATATATATATATATATATATTATATATATATATATTATATATATATATATATATATATATATATATTTATATATATATATGTATATATATATATATATATATATATATATATATATATATATATATGTATGTAAAAATTTCTAATTCATTAGATTCATTTGAAATTTTTAAACTCAATCACAATGCAAACGATATCCTGCTGAACGACTAGATTGACTTGATATATTCTCCTATATTTAGTGTATTCAAACAATAATGATTTTTCTAAAGAAATTGTACCAATTTGGGAAATCCACTTCTATTAGCCCTTCCTGAAATGTGTTCCTCATGTCTATTTAGGTACCTGCAATAACTATTTCCCACCCGTAAGCGCAAATCTATAATTATGTATTCAGTTCTTAACTCAATCTGCCCGATGATGGTCTAGTGACCGAAATTGCAATCGCAGTGTTGTAATTTTCAAAGTATTTTTGTGATAATAGACGTAGTAAATTCAAATTTAGTTTTTGTTCATCATGTTAAATTATCACGTAGTTACGATGGATTCCATCAACTATATATATATATATATATATATATATATATATATATATATATATATATATATATATATATATATATATACATATATACACAAATCGTGATCCAGGGCGTCTAAAATGGATTTGGAAAAACTATTCCTGCACCTGACTATAAACTTTGGATAAGCTGCAATAGTCTATTATTTTCTGGGAAAATTTGACTAAAGATCGTGCGACTCGGAGAAATTTACCCTTTCCTGCCAGGGAATTGTCGGATCATATCATTGCAAAGCTCCTAGAAGCAACACAGGTCAGATTAATGGTTTCTCCGAAAAAAAGTAATTCTTGCTAAGGCTGGAAGTATTAGAGAGGTGGAAGGCACCCTCAATGCAAAGGAGATTTTACTTGCAATGTTTGGAGATATTGGGGGGGCATTTGATAATACCCTACATGTTTCCATATGTAATGCAGCTGAACGAAAAGGGATAGAACCCTCCACTGTGAAGTGGATATCAGCTATGTTGAAAGGGCGAACCGTCACAGCATATCTGGGGGAAGCTGAAGTGACAGTGCTGACGTGCAGGGGATGCCCTCAAGGAGAGGGTATACCTATAGTCACCCTTGCTGTGGAGCCTGGTCATGGATGGTCTTCTGGAGAAGCTTACGGCCGGATGGGTTTTAAACGCCAGGCAATACGCCGACGACATAGTGGTAACTGTAAGAGGCAAGCAATGAGGGCTCTATAAGTACCGAATGCAACTTGCCCCTCAGTATTATCGAAAAGTGGTGCGAGGAAGAGGGGCTCACTGTCAATCCCTCGAAGACAACACTGATTCCTTTCACTAGAAGAAGGAACCTCCGCCTAAGAGCTCCGGTCCTAAATGGCCAGACTCTAAACTTCTCTAGTGAAGTGCAAATATCTAGGTGTTATCCTGGACAGTAAACTCAACTGGAGGAAACATATAGATAGGACTCTTTCCAGAGCCACAGCGGCTATGTGGGCCTGCAAAAGACTCTTTGGAAAGACCTGGGGCATGAAACCGAAAATGGTACCTGTGGGTTATACACTGCGGTAGTACGCCCGATTGTCACCTATGCTGCGTCTTTAAGCATGGTGGACAAAAACCGAAGAGGTCACCAAACACGCAACCGGCTGCAAAAACTGCAAAGGCTGGCCTGCATTGGTGTTAGCGGGAAGCTATGCGTACAGCTCCACAGCAGCGCTTGAGGTTATACTCGATCTGCCTCCGCTTACATATACATGTGAGGAAATGCAGCCTGCTGGAAGCAATGAGAATATCCCTCAACGGGAAGCTCCTACCTGGAAACTGGGTTGTACATATGAGGATACTGAGTCAAATGGATTCAAAACTCCTGTCAAAAACCATCGGATGTTTATGCCAACTATCTTCGATTTCGAACGCCATTTGAAACGGTCATAACTGACCGTCCTAGTGAAATAAGTTTCGTTAATCGTTTGGACAAAAAAGTCTTCCATATGGTTTACCGATGGATCAAAAAAACAGAGAGAGGCACTGGCATTGGGGTATATGGACCTAAACTGAGGACTCTAAATCCCTGGGAAGTGAACCCTCTATTCTACAGACCGAAATAATGGCTGTTTACGTATGCCGCTCAGGAGTGCCTCAAATGAACCTCAAAGGGGCGGCATATCTACATTAACCACGGACAGCCAGGCCACGCTGAGGTCCCCTGGAATCACAAAGCCAGGGATCTCTACTGACATGGGAGTGCTGTAATACCATAAAGCAACTGGCCAAAAGGCAATAAAGTGACTCTACTGTGGGCGCAGGGCACTGTGGTGTTGAAGGAAATTTGAAAAGCCGCATGAACTTGCAAAAAGAGCATCAAGGATAACACACTGCTGGACCTGAGCCTTTTCGTGGTCTTGGAAAAGACCAATATAAGGCAGCGGTTCAACAATGGGAGTTGGATAATAGGGTAACCCTCTGCAGAAACACTCCTGGACTCACGCAGTCAAAGAAGTTCGTAAAACTTTCACAGACCTACGCCAGAAAGCTCCTGAGGCTGTCACGAACTGAGCTTCGGGCGATGGTTGGACTGCTGACAGGGCACTGTCGGTACAAGTACCATTTGTACCGTATGGGAAAGTCGGCAGATGATATTTGTAGGCTCTGTGGATCAGAAGCAGAAACAGCTGAACACATGGTATGCAAGTGTCCAGAGTTGGCGGGACTAAGAACCACTCATATGGGGAAACCTGTTCTGGATACCCATGAGGTAATGGCCAAGGCCCCCAAGGATGTAGTCGGATTTATCAACACCATTGACGACCTCCTTGGGTTTCAATGAATGGGTAGGGTAGAGAACAAAAGATCTACATGGTCGCAGTTCCCGGAAGGCTAACCGAGCCATAACGACCCCGGTCCAAATAATAATAATAAATAAGGCTGGAAGTATAATTATCTCCTAGGTGAAAACTTATCGCGAACAATTTGACGTGAAGGAAACTCACACAAAAAGTAGTTGAACTGATATTACTTCGTCCCTTATACAGAAATAACTGCAGATGTTTCAAAACTAGAAGCTCGTAATAAATTATAGTCCACTTTTTAGGTAGATAAAATTGTTCTGTACGACATTAAAAATATTTATTTCTCCTATTTTATTGGTTCATTCAGTATATTTTCCCTCAATCATTATTATCGACAATCGTTTCGAGCCTTCAATAACCGCATATTTGAGCATTACCATCTATCTTACTTTTTCTGGATGATTCATTTATCTCTCCATTCAAGAGATATTTTATCGGCCTCTTCAAACAAACAGAGGCATTTCAAGTCAACCCATATAACGTAAGACCTGTTTAAGAACGGCTTTAATACCTTTAACGGTGTTTAATTTCAAGTCGATAATCTACGTGTGGCACATCTGTTGCTTATATAAAGGATTTTCTAACTAAAAGGGGGTGAATAATTCAGTCTTGATCACCCCGTTAACAATTGAGTAAGTCGAATCAGTTTGATTTCGCAAGACCTGAAAATTTTTAGTCTTTCTGTTCCCAAGTGTTCGTTTCGACAATAAAGTTCATACAATAAGAGGTTGATGATGGAAAAAGAAATCTCAAATCTATTTAGGAATCTACATTATTGAATTAATCTTTTTTCGAAATCTTGAATCTGATATTTGGAAACACTTTCAAGTACTTTTCTCTTTTAATTAAATTTATTCTTGGATCGTGAACGAAGTTAAGTTATGTTACAGCGTTGTCCTACTGATGGTGGCTCTCGGTACCAATAATCGTGGCTCGCGATAGCTCATTATATATACAGAAATTTTTTCTGAATGCCGTCCTTGTGAAAAAGATTTTATAATACTGTATTATTTAATGAACGATTTTTTGACATTCGCATTTCTTTATAAAAATGTGCCGTCTGACAAAGCTGAACTGGAAGTTAAGTTTCGATATCCAGAAATTTTCAGCAGTTAGCTTTTATTACGGATTTGATTAATAGCATTTAATAGTTTGAACTTTATTCTTCAAGGAAGAAATTAGACAGTATGAATTTGATTTGAATAATCAATGGATTTCGAAACGAGCTGAAAGTGTTATAACATTCTTTGAAAAAAAAAATTATTGAATTGAATTGGCATTTACTTGGTGGAAGTTTAAATTCTTAACTTTATAGAGAAATAATAATTAACTTTTCACAGTTTGAAATAAAAATCTATTGAGCAAACGCGTTTCGTCATAACATTGACTTCATCTCGTACTAAATTATGGTATTACAAAACAATCTATTTATATGAAAAATTGAACTTAACAGAGGGGTTCCTAAAGAAACTAAATAACAATAAGCAATTGATTCAGAGTTATTAGTAGGTACATTGAACAAATTGAGGAGAGGAGAAGGGTTTACTTAAATGTGGTCGTTAGCTAGGTTTCCGGAATTTTTATATTTATTGATGTTTAGGGATTCCCAACAATTACTTTTGTGGAGACTATTTTCTAACTGTAAAATCTTATAATTTTGATTAAAGGTATGGTTTTCTTGAATAAGATGGCACGCATAATTAGAGTCAGTTTTCTGCTTATTATAGCTACGTTGGTGTTCGTGTATTCGAGTTTTGAAATTTCTAATTGTACGTCCTATATAGAATTTTTCACAATCGTTACAGTCGAGTCTATAAACATCAGGACGTTCATCTCTATCAAATTTTGATTTGTTGTTTCTAATCAATTTTCCAATGCTATTGTTGGTTTTATATGAAACTTTGAAATTTTGTTTATGACATAAACAAAATTATTATTTAGTTTCTCTAGGAACCCCCCTGTTATGTTCAATTTTTCGTATAAATAGATTGTTTTGTAATACTATAATTTAGTACGAGATGAAGTCAATGTTATGACGAAAAGCGTTTACTCAGTAGATTTTTATTTCAACCTGTGAACAGAGAGTACGTTTTCCTCAATTAAATTCATCTACAACTCAAAATATGAACATTGGTCCGTTGATGGATGCAATTAAAAACTTCTTTATCATTTTTATTGTAATGTGCTAGTTCCCTAAATTTACTTCCCTAATATCACTTCTTTGTTTCAATTATGATTTTACATTAAGATTCTTATTGTTATTTATAAAAATATTATTGCTAGAATGGCCCGAAACCATATTGAAGACTTGAGTTCTGGCAAATTAGACACCTCTGTTATACAAAGTTTGTTTGTTTTTCAAAGGTAGTTTTTGAAATCTTTTGGTTTATCCAATATTCTCGTATAACAACTTATTCAATCAAGTTCATAAACACTTCTTTTGAATATATCTATTTTGACCTTATTATTTATTTTGTCATCATTATCAAGTATGAAATTAATCTTAGTATTTGAGCAGTATATTGAATCCAATTCTATGTTATTAAAAATAGTTGAAAAGTTACTTTTGTAACATATGGTATTCTGGAATTTCAGTCGTCAGATAACGTTCTGGAATGTCAACCGACCATGGCGGAAATCCATTCCAGAGAGCCTTCTGCATGTTTGTGCAAATTGTTTTCATGTTCAGAATGCACCTTTGTGTATCTGTCGCTTTACTTATTCAAACATAGAGTTTGTTAGGTTTCAGACACTAGTCAGATCGTAGATATTAAATTTCAGTTTTCGATGTGGATACTTTGGAGATTTTTACAGGTAATAAACTTTAGGGTAGACAGAAATGTAACATTATCTCCCTCAGTTATGGCCAATGTTCCGCCTAGTTCGGGATTATATTTTAGGCGGGAAATCTTCAGCATGAGGTTTCCTAGTAACGAAAGACACATGTGCAGTCCTTTACCCCACATTAAAATGCCTGTTATTTCATACGAGGTGGTGTAAGAGCTGTTTGACTAGAAATAGACGGATGTACTTCTACAATATACCACTTGTTCAAGTTGAAACAGTCCTTATGTTTACATATCTAGGGTGTGGGGGCAAAAGGGTATAAGTCCAAAACGTATCTTTTACAGGAGAGCTGAAATAAGATTATGAATTCGTTTTCATAATTCAATAAGTGCTTGTACACAAATGAAATTGTAATAATTTATTAAAAACTATGTTACCAGCCGGCTATAGTATTTATATATGTGGACATATGAACTAAAGTTAAAAATGAAGTTAATTTTTTCGTTTGAAAATAAATTTCCATTAGGTCATTCTTGTTCGCCGTCCTCTTCTCCTGGATAGATTTCATCTCGCTGGTTCGTTGTTTTTAAGCCTTTGTAAAAATCGTGAAAAATAGGATTAACTCATGGTAAAAGGTCTAAAATATCTTTTTTCTTTTCTTCTGATATCGGAAGTGTATCTCTGTACAGTTTCGCAGGTATTAGGTTTGTACCAGGACGGCCTCTTCTTAGTATGGAAAAACATTGAACTATTTCGTACTCATCTAATGAGGTCTTAAACAAAATTTCTCCACTTACTTCAGTGTAACGAAACCATTGAGCATTATGCCACAAAAACTGATTTCCGCTTACGTCTTTTTTTCGCAGAACAACTTCATTTGTAATCAACTGCTGAAAATTCAAAAAAATCTTCGTGTGTAAGTTCAACGACTTCATACTTGTTCTTCTTTCCCATTTCCCGGACCAGCTGGTACCAATCATATGTATGAGAAATTATTATGTCTTTCAGTTTCTTCTTCTGTTTTTCTATAAGGCCATCATGAATATCACACTCCATATGGGTATTGCCCGGGTATCAAAAACTTGTGGGTATATAGTCTCCAAAAAAAGCATTTTCTTGTAGTGCTACAAAAAACATTGCAGATACATGTGAATTTTAATTTTGACCACCACATGTGTCAGAATAAAGGACAATATGTTTAATATCAGATGGAATTGTCGTCCGTTTTTTATAAAGGTCATTTTGGATTAAGCTGTGTACACGTACTACTCAATGAGGAATAAAGTTGTACTCCGTGTAAAATTTACTTTATTAAGAATTGCAAAGCGCTTTCGGCTATTAGGCCATCATCAGTGCGTTACTCGTCAGGTATACATGGAAGTCTTTTGTGATAAAATCGACAAAAACATTGTAACAACAATTATATAGACAGTTTTCACATTTGGTACCTATCCCATAATGGGTTATCTAGGAATGTGTCTCTTTTACATTTTAAAATTTCATAAACTTTGTTTCCAGTCCACACTCCACGTGTCGAGTGGATTTAATATTTTTAGCGTTCGAGTATTCATCATGTAATGACAATAATAGTTTATAACACACTTCAAACACAAGATTACTAATAACTACCAAATACGACAGAAGAAAGATTCTGTTTTCAGGCACATGCACGTGATCAATGTGATACAAGTCCATACAAGTCGATAAATTTTAGGAAACTCGCCCGGTTCAAACGATATAAGTGGTGGACTTATACCATGTGGGCCTATCTGAAAATGCAAATTGGGACTTATACCAAATTATATCTCATGTTACCGTAAATATGAAGCTATATCAATGTGGCCATGAGAAAATAAACAACTTTATTTGTCAATGGGCGTACTTAACTCATTTTGACGAAAATTGGACTTATACCCTTTTGCCCCCCCAACCTAGATATATTGACTTGAAGGGATTCTCTTTTCTTCAGATTCATATGTGATTTTTACCTCCATTATAGTCTCCTGAAAGGCGAACGTTGTATACCCCAATATTTATAACCCTTAATGATAGGTTCCCTCTTTTATGTCTGAAATTAATCTTTCGCCGGCAGTTTTCAAGAACCTTTGTTTCCCTTCTTTTCGGCAAATAAATAGATTTATTTATTTCCTGCCATTAAAAATGTATGGACGGTACAAAATGTATCGCAGTTTTTTTTATAACTTCCTGTTTTACTTTTTATTAATATTGTTTATTCTTCAGGGTAGGAAATTCCTACCGATACCTGCTTGTCGAAAGAGATAGAAAATGTTGTATAAATTGTCTTAACATAAAACCTTTCCTCGAAATGAGATTAAACAAAGATAAGAAGTAGTGAAGTCTTGATTATGATATTTATTTATATTAGAAAGTAAAGTCACAACAACTTCTAATCTGAGTATTTGATATATTATTCATAAGATAGTTCTAATTAGTAAATAGATTATTTATACCATAATGCATTATCTTCAGTTCTGAGAATAATAGAAAAGAATAATGAATAGATAATATAATCAGTGATAAATTATTCTCTGTATACAATTTACAAATGCCAATGATATCAAGATAACTAATATTATGTTATAATAAAAATAATAATAAATTCTATCACAGATATTGAAGTTGAGGTCTAAATAATGATAAGCAATGATAACAATGATTGAGCACCAAAATAAAAAATATAACTGTCCCCTTGACTGCCCTTATAAATTATAATAGAAACAGTGGTTTGAACGGGCCGTTCAAGTATTAAGTAAGTAGAATATAAGTAATAATTCAATTTACCCTCCCCCTTAGCGAAAATAAGCAAAGCTCTTGCCACCCGCTACTATGTTTAAGTAGGTAGGTGTAATATTTACGGAATCTGATCAACTTTTGTTATTGATGAGCAATTATCTGTGAAATCTGTGATATTTATTAATTTTTGTTGAAAAAAATCTTCTTATATGATTCCAATTGATATTAAATAAGTGTTTTACTATAAACTACTGATAGAGGAGACCTCAACCGTATCATACATATCAATTAAGTTAGTGAAAATTCAACAATATTTCATTTACCGGCTTCTTCAATTCACAAAACGCTTCGCAAAACACTCAATAGTAAATAATATTTTTTTTCAGTAGGTATCGTTGCAGTGCTCAGAGATATCTTTTTGGGTAATTGGGTAGATAGTTTGCATTGACGTTATAATCAAAGCAAAAAGCTATTATCCCGGATTTTTTATTTTTAAGATAATTAATCGTTACTAGACAAGCTGAGTAGTATATAAATTATGATCAAGTTTGTGAAGCAAATCTTGTTAATTCGTACAAATTGCTTTATAATGACAGTATAACAGTCAATCTGGATTGGGCTAGGAGGAATCATTATGTTTTATTAGGAAGTTATACCTTGACAGTAACATACATAATCAGATTTTACATTCTTCACTGAAATATTTCTTTGTCCTTACGGTAGATGTGTTGTAGTTTTTTTGTTCACAATTGAATTACAAAAATAATTATTGATTCGTTGCAATGTTATATACCTACTCCGCTCAAGTAGGGTAGATAATGTATGGTTCTAACAATTATGCGTTGATCGGTCACAGAATGGCCACTATTGATATAAATAACGATTTATGCATTTGAGATAAAGCAGGGCTTCAATAAATCACGATCTTTTAAAAAAATACGATTTCTTTGATTAAATCGTGATTTTTTTGATTTTTATCAATTTATAATGATTTTTTTCTTGAATATGGCGATAATGAATTGAAAATCACTTATTTTCATTCTTTGGTTTCTATTCGCCCAAAAATCTTTATTGTCTAGATTTACAGTTATAAAATCCCCTCGGCAACCTACAAAACAACTTGCATTGACTTGAACATTTTCGGTAGCATGCCGCGGCTTTTCAGTCGGAAAAAAAAATTCGATTAATATTGAAAAAATCATTCGATTTAAATCGTCGGAACCTTGTATAAAAGTCTAGATATTTGTCTTAAATTTATGGCAAATTCACCTGCATAGATGGAACAGTTTGGTAGAAATAAGTCAATTTATTAAGTGTTTGAGACTGTTAGAATCGACCTCTTACCAGGGGCGGTTATAACAGAGACGAGGGACAATTTTTTATAATCAATAATAATTCACAATTGCGTTTAAATAAGACACAGACTTTGACAAATATCACAATAGTTTGGCAGATTTTGATCATTAAATATTTCTTTTTGAGTGAAAGTAAACCGAATCAACAAAAATAATGTACCATAGGTAATGTTCCAGCTGAATAGGTACTACAACAAATGAAAATAAACTTTTATTAATTATATTTTCAATATATCCGAAAATATAGTTTTATAAAAAAGTAAACAAAATATAACAGGAGTCACCAATGATATAATGTTTCTTCAGCTTCATTTCATATGATACTTAAAAAAATTCCCGTAATTTGAAGGTTATATAGAAAAGTAAAAAAATTATTACAGTAGTCACGAATGATATAATGTTTCTGCAGCATCGTTTCATATGATACGTAAAAAGTTACCAGTAATTTGAAAGTTTTATACAAAAGTAAACAATATATTATATTAGTCACCACATGATATAATGTTTCTTCAGCTTCATTTCATATCATACTTAAAAAATTACCCGTAATTTGAGAGTTTCATACAAAAGTAAACAAAATATTACAGTAGTCACCAATGATATAATGTTTCTTCAGCTTCGTTTCATATGATACGTAAAAAATTACCCGTAATTTGAAAGTTTTATACAAAAGTAAACAATATAATATATTAGTCACCACATGATATAATGTTTCTTCAGCTTCATTTCATATCATACTTAAAAAATTACCCGTAATTTGAGAGTTTCATACAAAAGTAAACAAAATATTACAGTAGTCACCAATGATATAATGTTTCTTCAGCTTCAGTAATAAGTTTTCATGAGAATATTTGGTAGGTATTGAATTAACCAAGTGGTCGAAAATATTTTTATAATCAGTAAGAATTTCCAGGCCTAATTATCTTCAAGAGCAAAACAAACACGGTAGCCGCAGAGCACCGTCATTAAGTTCATATTTCCTCTCAATGACATTTTTGTTTCTTTCACATACAAATTTTTAACCCCCTAACTCAATTTGGAGATACCGTGGCGGTTAACAAAATCTTGAGACAAATGAAAAAACATGAAATCCCTTTAGTAAAATGGCGGCGATTGAGAAAGAGAGTTTACCCCCTCAAATGATCGTTCCCTAACATCAACCCTCTAACTCAAGCAAAAAGCCCTAGAAGGACGAATTTCGTAATTGTTGTTCATAATTAATTTCCACATGATGAACAAAACTAAATTTGAATTTACTACGTTTATTATCACAAAATATCACTGCGATTGCAATTTCGGTCACTAGACCATCATCGGGCAGATTGAGTTAAGAACTGAATACAGAATTATAGATTTGCGCTTACGGGTGGGAAAGAATTATTTCAGGTACCCAAATAGACAAGAGGAACATATTTCAAGAAGGGCTAATCGAGTGAATTTCCCAAATTGGTACAATACAATGTTCTTAGAAAAGTCGTTATTGTTTGAATACACTAAATATAGGAGAATATATCAGGTCAATCTTGTCGTTCAGCAAGGTATCTTTTGCATTATGATTGAGTTTCAAAATTTCTAATGATTCTAAGTAAGTAAGTTTGGTTCCTTTTGGTAATTTGTGCATGATTTTAAAATTATCTATTTGCGGAAATGGTTGGTGGTTTTCACGGCAATGATTTGAAAACGTTGAATCCGTTTTATTTTTCAAAAAAGATTGTTGGTGTTCTTTAAATCTTGTCTTGAACGATCGACCAGTCTGACCTATATATACTCCTTTACATACAGGACAAATCAACTTATATACTCCTGAACTTTCTAATTTTGAAGTGATATCTTTGGCATTGAATAAAAATCCTGAGAGTTTTGTCTTAGGTTTGAAAGCAATTTTAATATTACATTTAGGTATGACATTAGCTACTTTTTCTGTTAGAGGACCAAAATATGTTAAAGATGTGAATTTTTCCGATTTTTCTACTTTTAATTGAGGATATATGCTGTTGTACGCTAGTTGGCTACGTACTTGTTTATCATTTTATCTATCAAACTTGTATGAAAACCATTATTTGAAGCAATTATTTTTATAGTCGAAATTTCTTTTGCTAAATTTGTTACGGATAATGGAATTGAATTTCCACATCTTTGCCGCCGCTTTGAAGTGTTTCCGGTCATGACACAACACAATGAGTTGAATTTGTTACTTTTTCCTACTGCCTGTTAAGTAGTTCCATCGCATTCACGTAATTAGTCCCACGAAATGTCTCATACCGAGAGCTATGATGTTACACATCAAAAATTCATCTACCTCAATAAATACCTGTTGCAACTTGTTCTCGATTCCATTTAATCTCAAGCAAACAAATATGTTGTAAACTCACTCGAAAAGGACCTAACCTCTATTTAACTGCCTTATCAGACCAATATTCTGTATTTGGCCGAGGTAAATATTTGATCATGACACGCTTGTATGAATGTTTTATTGCAGATAAATAATAGGATAATGTAGAAGACAGTAAAATGAGGAGAATAACCTCGGCAGGTTCTGTTGTGGGCGCGTTCGTTCGAACTTCAGGGTAACATGAGCCGAGAGTTGACTCTAAAATCGTGACTTGTGCCTTTCCGTACCGTTACTAAATCTAGGTGTATACATAATTAGATAATGATATATTCGATGGCGACAAACGCATCATTTCGGTTTGGGTATTGATGTCCTAAATTACACTTGGTTTTTGATATAATAACACGCTATAACTTAATATCTTACTTATGTTCCCAAATTTTCATATTAACCCAGTAAATTGAGTAAAAGGTTTTCATAAAATCTGCTTCGTTTAAAATTGAATTTCATATAAATCGATAATTCGATAATTTCTCTATAATGACATGAAGAACTATAATGAAAAATTGTTTATTTTTTCATTTGAGGAAAAGAAGACATGAATGTAGTGAAAAAATTAACAAGGAAATATTCACAGATATATACTAGAAGTAATAAATAAAAGAAGTACTATAGGAAACAGCATTTATAAACAAACAAATCCACAGAAATTTCTTTGAAAAATGAATCTTTGGAAATACGTATTTAAAATAGGTCCGAAATTTTTTTCTTCAGATACTCCAGAAATTGTTAGATTTGTGATAACTAATTCTGTGAAATAAATAAATCATATCAAAGCAATATATTTCACAGTAAAAATCATTGAGAAATCAATGTGTGCGAAATAGCAATATTTTTAAAACATTTAATATATATATATATATATATATATATATATATATATATATATATATATATATATATATGTATATATATATACATAAATATATATATATATATATACATAAATATATATATATATATATATATGTATATATATATATATATATATATATATATATATATCTATATATATATATATGTATAATATATATATATATATATATATATATATATATATTTATTCGAATTGTTGTTGCTTGTGTTCTATTTTTAATCTCTTGATAATTATTTTCAATAACAGGCTGGTTGAATCTTAAAAAACTCGATTTTATTAAAGAGTTGACGTTTCACTACGATATTCGTAATTGAAATTTCTTTGACATTTATTGATGTGAAAAAATTGAAAAAATAAGGCTGCTTTGTCTTGCTAGTTATTTATTATATGCTATTCAGTCTAATATTAACATTCAAAAATGTTACCATTAGATGGTAAGGGAAACGAGTTTTTTAAGATTCAACCAGCCTGTTATTGCTAATAATTATCAAGAGATTATATATATATATATATATATATATATATATATATATATATATATATATATATATATATATATATATATATATATATATGTTCAGAAAGATTTCCGCGGTCGGAAGTATTTGAAAAACTTGGTTCACGGAATGAACCGCGTAAAAGATTTGAAAAATCTCGACGTTTCGGCTCCTTTTGCGAAGCCATCTTCAGGAGAATTAGAAGGGAAATAATTCAGACTCGTGGCCTCAATCTGCCTACTCCACGAATCGAATTTAGGAGAATCGGAAACAATACGATTGCGTGTCAACCTGCCTACTCCACTAAACCTGCTTCCTGTCAACTCTGAAGTCTCAATCTGCCTACTCTTCAGAGTCAGTTGACTCTGAAGAGTAGGCAGATTGAGACTTCAGAGTTGACAGGAAGCAATACGGTTAGTGGAGTAGGCAGGTTGAGACCACGCAATCGTATTGTTTCCGATTCCTCCTAAATTCGATTCGTGGAGTAGGCAGATTGAGGCCACGAGTCTGAATTATTTCCCTTCTAATTCTCCTGAAGATGCCTTCGCAAAAGGAGCCGAAACGTCGAGATTTTTCAAATCTTTTACGCGGTTCATTCCGTGAACCAAGTTTTTCATATATATATATATATATATATAAATTATTTTTGTCTTGCATAGTATTGTTATTTAATTGTCTTTTTCAGCAATAATAAGCCTATACAAATGGAATAGAAGTCGTTTTTCCATTTCAATGAGCCAAAGTACAAGTAAATATGCATATATCGATCTATAGGTAAATATATATATATATATATATATATATATATATATATATATATATATATATATATAATATATATATATATATATATATATATATATATTTATATATATATATATATATATATATATATATATATATATATATATATATATATATATATATATATATATATATATATATATATATATATATATATATATTATTTTCGGGGAAAATACAACTAAAAAGTCATCGTGAAATCAGGTATTTAAAATCAGCTCTTATGTTCGATGACTCATAGAAATCATGCTTCAGGAATTCTTATAGTTATGTAAATTTCTTGGATACATTTAAACTTCCTTTGGAAATCAAATAGAATAGTGCACCTGCCAGCTGTTGGAATGAAGAAGGAATTTCCAGTAGAAACAGGTGCTTCCAGTGACAATTTTTTTCTAAGTGAATAGATTTATTGAATAAATAGAAACAACAACTTGGTATCTTAGATTTTCAATTAAATAAGAAAACAAACGAAACAAAGATAATTCATTGAAAAATCTCTCCTGAATCATTGTCTCCTGACATATTTTTCAACACAGCGTTAATTTATTCAACTAACTCAACTGTTGAGTAACAGTATAAAATTGAACGAGTATCAAGTACTAAAATTTTTACGATAACGTGGACAACACAAATTGTTTTGGAAAAAACTTGATATGTATGTATTTCTAAGAATTTTCTACACCATGTTGAATACTCACTTTGAACTTCTATCAGATAAAAAAAACGGTCACTTAACGACAGTGAAGATTTCCAAATAAATGCTCTACAACCTCTCGAAAAGTTGTTCATAGGTCCTTAAACTAGTCAGACCGTTATACACATGGTTATTGCATATTATATATGTAAATATAAATAGAGCGATTATTTTAATGGTATCATACGCGCAATAACAACGAGCTGCATGCATATTTTAACGAGCAATAAATTTAGAGATGTACACTTCGCGTAGTTTCATATCTTCAAGATAAATTGATTAATATGGCACGAGTCTTGCAACCTTTACACTTCGATACAAAGATTCCTTCTCGGCGATCAATAATTCACGTACAGAATTACTTATTGCTCTGCACGATAAGGTGTACCAGCTGAATATGTACTACCACTACCACTACCACTTGACATTTCATAAAATCTATCTGAAATTATCATTAGCTTATAGCCCTGCTAATTGATAAGAAATCTTGTACAATTTAGAGAAAGTATACTCTGAAATACAAATACAAAATACTTTTTTCAATCGACTGGGAATTACACTTGAGAATGTTCCTTATCACATGGTAAATTTCAGACAAGATGCCTAAAAATTAGTAACAGTAATGTAAGAGAAACTATATCACGTTACACTACAGATAGTTGGTAAATGAGAGCTAGGTCTAAAAATGTGGAGTAGTAAGCAACAGTAATACTTTCAAAGTTAGATGTATTCATATATGTGTGAAGAATAAAATATAAAGGTTAAAAAAAGACTAATTATATTTTAATGAAAAAATATGTGACTGTAAGTCCATATTTAAATATATAAAAAACTCAAAAATATTAATGCTGTAACTATACTTCTCCTAGATCAAATATATTGATTATCATATTGTATTATATTTCAAATTAAATCTCAGTGATCAGCTATCCTAATAACAATTTGAATTGAGGAACTGATGCATAATACAATACAATATAATATAATATAATATAATATAATATAATATAATATAATATAATATAATATAATATAATATAATATAATATAATATAATATAATATAATATAATATAATATAATATAATATAATATAATATAATATAATATAATATAATAAAATATAATATAATATAATATAATATAATATAATATAATATAATATAATATAATATAATATAATATAATATAATATAATATAATATAATATAATATAATATAATATAATATAATATAATATAATATAATATAATATAATAATATATAATATATAAGAATGAATTAATTTTGTAACACTTTTTGATAGTACTTATATTACAAAATTGTAGTGAAATGAGTCCAAGAAACATAATACAAAAGTATATTAAAACTTCCGAGATTCGCGCATGGAATTTGAAACGATGGAAATAAAATCATCCATATTCAATTCACTCATGCAAATATTTCCACTAAACTTACATTACCTTGACGCTTGTCCATTTTTTTATATATTCCCAAAGCCTACGACTTGCACTATATCGTAACCTGTAATTTGCATAAATACTGTCAAGCTATAAGCTTTATGAAACAGTCATAAACATACCGTCTTTGGGTCTGGTACATATAATAAAATCTTAAATTGCAGACGGTATCTCTCCACTAGAATACATAGCGAATTTTACAATATAAATTTTTTATTTTTCACTTATATATTATACGTTTATTTCACCTTGGATACGGTTGCTATAAACACACTCATTATGCCCTAGGCCATTATGCCCGCGTTTGCGGGCATAATGGATTAAAAACGCCCGCTTATTGTACTAAGAGAAATGAAGCAAATTTCATTGATTAAATACTTCATAATCCTTGTCGTATAAGACACTGGATATCTCCGGCAATGAATTATTCGCAGCTTTGGCTGCATTTTCTATGATATTCTTGGGTAAATTCATTTTCATTTCCATTGTTTCTATAAGACTACACAAAGAAAGTAGGAATGACATTCACTAAATTTAATGACAAAAATATTCACAAACGTCAAACTATCAACAAATGACATGCCTACTATGAGAAGGAAAATGGATAGGAGCAATGAAACGATTTTAAAATCGCTTTTTCATCATAATATAATAATTTTTTCGTGAAAAATAAAATCTTGTATGCACCGCGTGCGTTACTAGATCCTTATGCCCATCGGGCAACATTCATCCCTCGGGCCAGAGGCCCTCGGGCCGAATGTTTCCCTCAGGGCATAAGGATCTATATAACGCACTTGGTACATAAATAACTATTAAATATACTTAGTTTGTGATACATATTCATGTACTCAAAGTTTCTTATGGTATAATCTCAATGATGCAAAAAGTTAACAAAATTTAAATTTTTTTGTGCACATTTTATAATACAAATTTCCATTTCAGAAATAATTGTTGTAATAACTTCATGCACTCAATCTTTCTACGTGCTATAATCTCAAACATTTTCAAAGTGAAGAAGATCCTTAGTTTCAGAACTCAATTCTCCATCAAAATAAATAACACTTTCCACGTGGTTTAATCTCAAGATTGTTATAAGTATGCAAAATCGTGAATTTCAGACACTAAAATATATAACGAATTTTATAACACAAATTATACTTAATTGCTCAAATAAATTCACGCACTCAAACTTTCTATGTGGAAAAATCTCAAAGATTTTCGAAGTGAAGAATTTTAAAGTACAAATTTTCATTTTATATATAATTGCTGAAATAAATTCATAAACACAAACTTTCTACGAGGCTTAATCTGATTCAATTATTGTGTCACTTTTACGTAAGACTTATCACGAATTTTCCATTAAGTACGCGTATCTATCAACGTAAACATATCGAAATGTCATAAGTTGTTCTATTTTCTTTGGCTAGATAGCGTGTTTAAATACCTATACTCTTCGAAAAATTCCAAGTTTATTATCTTGAGTAAATTCAAACAAATACGAACGTCTTTTGAGTGCAATTTACAGAAGATAGTGTTATTTACACTCCATTACGAATGACTAAGAATTATGTGCTAACCTGATATAATATAATGTCACGTACTCACCAAATATCTATGTTTGAACAATGGTTGTAGAGGAAACATAAGACTAGAGAAACTATACCTATATTATTGAAGTTTTATAAACTAAAACTTTTGTTAAGATTTGTTACTTGCAACAGATTTTGTTTGCACGAAAATCAATTTAGAACTAAATCAAATACTTCAGTAAACTACTGAATATACAATAAAAAATATGATATTTATGAGCTAGACTTAATCAAATGGTGAAGATGTTAGTTCTTGAAAACCAAGAGTCGCTTCAAGCAACTTCTGATTTTAATGGAAATTGCTAATACAATATCTATGGTGAATATTATACATTCAGAACACAAATTTATGGAATTGACTAATCTTTTATCTGTAGTTTTATAGAAATATTCAAGGTTAGAATGGAATTTCATTAGACTCCCATAATTTTAAGTATAGATTTGCCTATGTATGATGATAGCAGTGTGGAATGGTTTGTGGAAAATTGGAAAGCTATGTTTGTTATATTTTGTTATTTTCAGATTCTAAATAATTGATTGAGAATCCTGAACTGAATTTTATATTAGGGTGTAAAGAGTGAATGAATGTTTGAAAACTACTGAGTTGCCTAAGAGTATCAGTGAAGCAACAAATAATATTGACATATCTCAAACAAAAAATGAATTGTCGACTAGCAGGGTGACTATGAATTGATTGCTACAAATTATTCCTAAATAATTCGACTAAAAAATGGTTCAGAGGGTTTATATTAATTAAGTATTAAGTTCTACTATAGATCTGATTATGGAAAGTAAATAGGTTCAAGACATAATTCCAAAAGCCATAGTTTATCTGATGTTATGAAAGGATTGACAAGGTAGGTATCAAGGAAATTTTCTATTGGGTTCAAATGAACCTTGGGTGGGATACTTGGAAACAGCTTATTGACATCCCAAGATATACTGGGATAGTTTGGTTCATGTAATTCAATCAAAAAGTAAAGTTGTTATACTAAGGGATTCGAAACATAAGTTTATACATTTCTTTATTTTGTATCAAAATATTATATTTTTTTAAATTTACTGGTTCGATCATATTTTTATAACTTTAGAGTTTAGAGAATCTAATGTTTTTTCATAAATAATTGCAATGATTCAAAGCTATAACTGTATTACCTTTGTCAGCTTCAAATATTTTTTGGATTAATTTCTTAGAATTGAATTGTTTTCATTTTTATCCTTTATACTTATAAAAATATTATGGTTAATTTGACATGAATCTCACAAATACTTTAGTAGGCATAAATTCATTTTTTTGTAGGTTCAATTTTATATTTGAATCTTCTGAGTAGAGATCCATTGATAAGTTAATTAAACTCATCATATAAAACATGCGTTAGATTTATTTATAAAATTTTGATGTGTTAAAAACGAAAAACAGAGAGCTTTATAACTACATGAGATTGCTTTCTACTCGAGTCAAGTGATTCAAGATATTTTCCTGTTTGGTATACATTTCGGGGTTACATATTGACTTAGTATATTCACTTCAGAGTTCCTCCCCTAGGTCATAAAGGTATCAGCTTTCCCTTTCCATAAAACATTAAGAAATCCTAATAGTACAAACTACGACCATTAACCACCTGCAAGTCTAGCCTAAAGTTTGTCTAAATATATCTCAGAGAAAAACATAAAGGGCCTGTTATTGCGACACATTCCTTAAGCCACTTCGTAACATGTGTGGTGCCTTATTAACTTCAAGGAATTCCTGAATTGGTTGTAACTTCCAGGTCTTGAATTTCGAGGGGTGAGTCAATAAGTCATTCAGTGTCTTGGCCCAATAAATATTTAACCTCAGAGTAACCGTCGGTTTATTTTCGATTCGATTCGACTTTTTATTTATTTTATTGCTCTATTTCCAAACTGTTCTCATATCTACTCAGGAATAAATCAACTTAATTTCATATTCTTTTAGCTCCATAACTCAATTTATATAGCAAACAAATCGATTTTCATTAGAGGCAGAATGAAATTTGTATTTACCAATATTTTTCAATTCTATCATGTTTTTCAATCAATTTCTATGATAAGGCCTTTCGCAGCACAGTTCTTATCATTCTTGTGGAATTCCATGCCACAAACTATGCAAAACATTCACATGGCTTTATCTAGACAGGATAACAAAGCAACGAATGGGTTGTTTAGAGCGCCACACTCTCACGGCATTTGCAATCTTTGTTTCCTATAGATAAATGCTTTAATCTGGCAAATTTTCCGTTTTCGATGATTTATCGCTGTGAACTTATTATTGTGAGTCGCTTGATTAGTTCTTCAAAATGGATTCTCGATACAAGGCCATCAGTTGCTACTTATAAGTTGTTAAAGATATTTTTAAGGGTGGCGTGAAAAATCATAGAATCTGGTGATAAGCAAAAAAGAAATTAATCATATACTTATACACTATTTTAAGGAAGTTTATCAATTTTGGATTCTTATAGACGTTCAATCTATTTTAAGTAATCTGTGTAGTTTAATAAAAATTAAATTAGAAGGCCCCTACACACGGGTGTCGATATCTTAATACATCAACGTGCATCCAAGAACGTGCAACCAATAACGTTAAAGTGGATGCAGGAAACGCTTGAATTTTTGGATGCGCATTCCAACGAATGCATTCAGGTCTCTACGTGTGGATGCAAATTAACGTGGAGTGTGCGTTTTTAAAGCAGTAGCGGCGGTTAAGTTTATGAAATAATTTGTTACTGCAGTAGGTATTTAAAATAATAAGTTAAAAATTTCATGAATTTGTATAATATTTACTAAAAATTTTTGCAGATAGTATCATCATTATGTCTGACTGCAGAACAATGTCCCGGGAATTTCTACGGGAATTTGTGGAGTTGTA
The DNA here is from genome assembly GCA_030704885.1 of Cynegetis impunctata. Lineage (NCBI taxonomy): Eukaryota > Metazoa > Arthropoda > Insecta > Coleoptera > Coccinellidae > Cynegetis > Cynegetis impunctata. The sequence goes on from JARQZK010000037.1 coordinate 443,154, forward strand.
CAGGGACCTACCCTGCTTGTGGCAGACAAAATCAAAGATCAAAAAAAAAATTAAGCATACAAAATATTGATATAGAGAAGCTGCAAATCATTCAACCAAATGCTACACGTCTATTAAGCTGGAAGAGCAAAGTCAGCAGAATCGTAAATCGATACATGGAACATTAAAGGCTCATTAAAGGCTAATTAAATGCCCGGAGAAAAAATTTTAGGCTCTGCGAATTTTCGCGAAAATGACTGTTCTGCTGGCTTTAACTTAAGCCAGCAGAACACGAGCTACAGAGTGACTAAAACGATGAAATAGCAATTTAAATTGCCCAGACATTTAAGGCTCATTAAAGGCTCAGCGAATATACCAGATGCGAACTTCAGGCTCAAGCGCTTTTTTTGCGAAATGCGAAAAGTCACCGCCCGTGAGCGCGGTCGACCGAGCATGCTGGAAAAACGTTCAATTCGGTGAAAATAAGTGTTCCGAATATGCAGTCGTGGTGCCAACATTCCAGGCTACTTGAATGTTGGAAGTGGAAATTTTGGGCTCTGCGAATTTTCGCGAAAATGACTGTTCTGCTGGCTTTAACTTAAGCCAGCAGAACACGAGCTAAAAAGTGACTAAAACGATGAAAAATTGCAATTTAAATTGCCCAGACATTAAAGGCTCATTTGAGGCTCTGCTAATTCACCAGTTGCGAATTTCAGGCTCGAGCGCTTTTTTTGCGAAAATGCGAAAAGTCACCGCGCGTGAGCGCGGTCTGCCGAGCATGTTGGAAAAACGTTAAATCCGGTGAAAATAAGTGTTCTGATAGTGCAGTCGTGGTTTCATCAGTTGAACATAATTAGTCTTTTTATATTTTAACTACATACGAACGATCTCTTTACAAAATGTTTGTAGAGCTCAAATGTAATAATTTTGAAAAAAGCAGTATAACGACGGAATTAGACATTAAAAGCAATAAAAAAAATTCTTAATCGATAGATCTTGACCATGGTATTTTTAATGCGCGTATAGATAGATTGCTAACTTATGTCCAATGTAAATTAAGAAAAAACAAGTCGCAATATCTAAATCATCAAATGAGTTCAATACACGTTGCTATTTCTATTTCTACAAAGGTATTTTGATAAAATAATAAAATGAATTTGTAACAAGCCATGTGATTTTACAGTACATTGCAAAAAGTGACTATCATCCATACATGTGGTGAACTGCAGTCAGTTCAATTATTTCTACTCAATCCAAGGTCATCATTCGCGGAGCCTAAAATTTCCACTTCGAACATCCAAGTGGCCTGAAATGTTCGCACCACGACTGCACTATCAGAACACTTATTTTCACCGAATTGAACGTTTTTCCAGCATGCTCGGTCGACCGCGCTCACGGGCGGTGACTTTTCGCATTTCGCAAAAAAAGCGCTTGAGCCTGAAGTTCGCATCTGGTGTATTCGCAGAGCCTTTAATGAGCCTTAAATGTCTGGGCAATTTAAATTGCTATTTCATCGTTTTAGTCACTGTACTGTTCCATGTATCGATTTACGATTCTGCTGACTTTGCTCTTCCAGCTTAATAGATGAAAATGCTACAAAAAGTACAGTTGTCGCTAAAATCAATAGTCTTCGTGGTGGGTTGCGGAGGTAAAATGAAAAAGTTTTTATCTCGAAGTGAAGTGGTACGGTGAGACTTTCGGAGATTTTAAAGTAGTGAATTTTAAATCTTGGTAATTTCTTGCAGTAATTTCTGCAGTTATTGCCAATCTCATCATTTTGTCTTGACGTTTTATTAATGGAATAACCATTTCCAATAGTTACGAATAGGTTTCTTCGTCCATCCAACGTAATTACGAGAGTCCTCTAGTTCTAACCTCCATTTTTCTAACAGGTGAATGTGTGAAAAATTTTATCGTTGTAGAAACCAATCTTTAGACCACATTCGGCGACGATTTTCATTTTCCTTTTTCTTTGTACACGCCACTGCCACCTGAGCTAAATATTCCTCCTGCTGAGACATCTGGCCAAACATTTTAGCAGACTGGACAAAACTATGTTTTGTACGTACGTGTGTACGCAATCAGATTGCACGTTTTTGGATGCACGTCGATGTATTAAGACATCGACGTCCGTGTGTAGCCCGCCATGCGTAGTAATATATCTCTTCATTATTTAAAGCAGTGTTATCATTCAATTGTAGAATAAAAAACTACGTAGATATGCCAGCATGGAATGCATAACTAATGCACCTGCCGCCTGAAGTTCAATTACTTCTTATTTATAATCACATTGATCGATTAACATACCAATGTGAAATACAAAAACTAAGTTTCTCTTTAACAACCTTCAATTTAAGATATTCGTGGAATTCGAATAATTCAATGTATATTTTAAACAACATAAAATATTCCTCTATTACTCCCTCGATCTCTCTTAACTACACATTTGCAGTCGCACAAGTCCTCAAAGGGAAACAATCCCTAACTCTTTCTTTTATAAATAAATACCTGACAACTACCTGTGAAGTTCCTGTGATTATTATAATAACACCCGTATAATATTTTGACAGAAGGGTTGTAAATCCAAGGTGGAATTTAGAGAAAGCCGTGTTAAGTAGTTTCGAGAAACGGTATGAATACGTGAAAGGCTTCCTTCTATTATTACGAATTTTGTGGGTTTAACATTTTCCATTGAAACTTAATATGCGTTTTGTGTTCACTGATTTATAACGTTTCAGGGGTTAGATAATATTTTTAGTATAATGGGTAGTATGTCTAGAAAAACGTTTTGATGAGATTAGAATAAAGAAAAGAACGGAATCAACAAATACCTGTGTGGATATTATAGAGAATATTAAATGAATTCAGGAAATGCGAAGATTATTTATTATTAGAATACATATTGTCTAACGAAAATTTTGAAGTATAAAAATTATTACTAGTACCTTCTGTTTTTCAAAAGTTTTCAAAAGCAATACATAAGGGACCATCCATAAATTACCTCACACAAATTTAATGATTTTTGGAACCCCCGTAGTTGTCTCATTTGTGTGACCTCCCTGCCACTGGTGTGACGCAAATATTTTTTACAGTTACTTCTGCACAATTTGATAAAGTATACGCTCACTTATTGTTTGGTAGGGATAATTTGATTTTAATTACTAACATCCATTATATAACTTATGTGTGAATAAGCCAATAGAATCCGTGAATTTTGCATAGTTACCGCGTATTGATAAGTGAATATTATACCCTTGACTACGTTATATAATCGTTTTGGTATATCGCCTCGTGTAAATATATGAATTTTTTCATATTGCCAATTTTTTGACGTATGTCAAAGAAAACTAATAATCAAGTTAGATGTAGTTTCGTTTAATTTTTCAGTATGCAACGCTTTATTTGTAGTTCTGGCGGTGTTATACTGACCACGTCAATCCACGTATTTTGTGAAACATGTTTCGCCATTCGACGCCACGTAAGTAGAGCAAAGAGGAATATATGAATATTTTGAAGACTTATAAAACTGTATTATTTTGTGTGAATACTTACTTCAAACTAAGGATTTCAACTAAGATCAGTCTAATGAAGTATTTTTTTACCTGTAACAAATAAAACATGAGGTTAAAAACAAACATGTAACAAATAAAACATAATGTAAACATATATTCCAGAAGTAATAGCATACAATTTTTCTTTGAAATATGATTCAACTGTTCCTTTATCATTCTGAAGTTAAAATAAATTTATCTATTATGAAATTTCTAATAATATACCTCTTTTGTATATTTTTCAGATAAATTTTTCGAGATATATTTTTAACCGTTCTGTTTCGATTTAAATATTCCTAAGTATATAATAATTTTTTCGATGCGTTACTTCTTTTGGATTTGTTTGAGATATATAAAAAAAAATTTATTTTCATTTAATAATGCAAGAAATCTGCATTCAGTATTTGGTGTTATTAATTTGTCTTTTCAAAAAGAAAGCTTACAACTTTTTCATGTCAAAAAGGTTCAAATGATACATTCAGTAGTATTTTCACATATTCTTTTAGTTATCACAAAATTTCAATTATTAATATGATTTATTGTAGTACCTAACGTTATAGTGCAGAAGTTAAATAATCGACACATTATAGCCTAGAATACAGACCTATTGTCCAGCTGTCTATAACGGGTCACCCAAGTCAAAGAGATATTCGTTATTTCATAAGATAAACCTTTTTGTAGAGCCTCGTCGGCCAGCAGCCGCTACACCGCGGATCAGCGTAGGCTGTAGTGGACTGTGTGCCCACGCATAAAGAAGAAAACACGAATAATTCCGATACACGCTTCTCGAGGCCTACACTCCACGGGACAATAATAATAAACCATAGAATTTAAAGGCAATAATTCTGTGTAAGTTCTAGTGGGTGTTACCACCGTAAGCGTCTACCGCAAGGAGGATTTTTTTTTCAGATTGAGCGGGTGCCGCAACAACTGCTTCCTTAATTGAATAGCAAGTGCTTATTTTCTTTTAGTGTTTTCGGACGAGCCACGATGACCTCTATTTAATACTAGATATGAATGCAAATAGTTGATTTTTCTCCGTACTAATGGTACTATTATGATTATTGATCTGAATTATTGAACTTTATATGACTGAAGACAAACAGTCGAACGATATCCGTACTGAAGGTGTATTAAAAAAAAATTATTTAATTTGGGGTTATGTTGCACTGCAGCCTTATGGTCTATTGTACCCCCCCCCCTCAGAGCTGTTTTCTGTACTACGCCATCTACCTACAGCTCGCCTTCTAGTTACAGAGTATTCATAACCTCCAATATCTGGGAAGGTAGGTTATGTCCTCACTCCTACAAGTTTGTAGACCAAAGAATTTCTTTCGTTGGTTTGCAATGGCGAGGCATTCTGTAGCCAGGTGAATAGGATTGTCCTCCTCCTCCCTACATAATATACTCTCTTATAGGTGTATTTTCCACCACAGAAAGGTTCTGGATCAGTAAATGGCCTTTATGCTCCTATTCTGGCGAATAAATCGGCCTCTTCATTTTCCTTCATTCCCGAGTAACCAGGAACCCAGACTAAAGAGACCTTACCAATTTCATTATGTTTCCTTTGACATTCCCATATCAACTTTGAATCGATTACAAGGGATCTCAGTGCTTTTATAGCCGCTTGACTGTCGAAATGAATAGCTATGTTGCATTTTTGATAGTTTTTTTCTAGGTTCATATCTACACATCTTTCGATTGCCAGTATTTCTGGCTGAAAGAGGCTCGAACAGGAGCCACGCGACAGTAGGCACTTGGTGCGTGCCCCATATACACCAGCGCAAGCGCAAGTAGTGGTTTTTGAACCATCTGTGTACCATTCTATGGCACTGAAGGTGCAATCGTAAAATAGATTTGAATCATTAGCTTAAGTTTCTCACTAAGTATGGCTAAAAGCCAATAGCCGAAATGCAGTTACTGCCATAGTACTATATCTGATTCAATAGCTGAAGTTATACCACAAAGTAGGATATTTCGGAATACTTTGCAGATGAAAAGCGAATGCTGTTATATTTTTCTAGTTTTTTTTAATAAGCCACGACTTATACTCTATACTAAGTATGACTGGTGGAAAATAGCTGACTTGGGCCTATACTGTAGGTGCTGAGATAGCACTAGATCTGAATCATTAACTGGAGTTCTCAAACATTATGATATCCTAGAACATCGAGTGCTGTTATATGTTTCTAGTAATTTTCGAAACACGACGACTTCTATCTAAAACAATTTCGAATGAAGGCAAATAGCAGACTTGAGCCTAAACTAAAGGTATTACGATTGCACTAGATCTGAATCATTAGTTGGTGTTATTCCACAAATTCTGATATGCTAGCTGAGTTTGAACGGCTTTTATATTCTTTGGAATATATTGTTGAAATAAGCCATAATGACTTATATTATATACGTAGAATGACCGATGGCAATTCGTTAACTTGTACGTATATTAAAGGTACAATCATGATTCTAGATCTTAATCTGGAGTTATTCAACCAATTACGATTATGTTAGAACGACTCCTTCAACTGAATAGCGAGTGCAGCAATATTCTTGTAGTAATTTTGGAACGTATTGCGACTACTCTTATATCACACTAATTATGACTGAAGGCAAATAGTTGACGTGGGCCTATACTAAAGATACGACGATGGCATTAGATCTTAATCAATAGTTGGAGTAATTCCACAAATTATGATATACCAAAACAACAATTGAGTACTGTTATATTCTTCTATATTATAATGTGCTTGCAGCTGTGAGCAAGGTGTTAATTCAATAACCATTTCATTTTCGATTCCAAATTGTTCTTTTCAAATTAGACTACGTATTACGAGTACTGCATTATTATTTACTGAGTTTCTATGATGATGAAAAATACCTGTCAGCGGAGAAATATCCTTTTCTGCCAGGACGCAAAAATTACTATTATTTCTAGTAATAATGTGACTTATAAAACATAAATTTGTCAACTTCGACGAAAATAATGTCACAAGCTTCCGTAAAAGTTCGAACATTATATCAACAAATGTCAAGGTGAAAATCTCATCAGATTGGATGTCAGCAATTGAATACTAATCATTGCCACGAAGTTTCGAACAAAGTTCATTGGATATATTTACATAAGGTAATTCACGAGGAGGATCTGTGCGGAAACATGGCAAATATCCTCAAACATTTCTCTCCAATTATTACCACATATGGAACGTAAATTATGCAACCGCATAGGGTAAACGCGTTGCTTGGTAACCGGTCTTGGCTGAAACTGAGTACTTTTATCTTGTCTTTCAACCTACACGTTTTATTGTCTTCGATACAAAACTGCACCCCACCTTCTATTTCTTCTTAAAGTTGCTCCGGGTCTATAATCTGATAAACCATAAAAGATTTCTCGCTCGCCTGCCTAGCACGCGATAGATTTCCTTATGTGTGCCTTTAGGTTTATTTTGTATTCATTGCTTATTGCAGATGTTCATTGCTTTTCAATCTAGACAAAGGAAATTAGAAATAGCCGCCCACACCTACTTAATATTCACTGGTCGTGAAATGATTGCGGCAAAATTTATAATATTTCACGTGTATGTCATCTGGCAATTCATGGAATATAATATGGAAAATATGAGATAAAGTTCGATAAATTACACTACCCTGGGCGACTAATGACCGGGATGTCCACCATCATGCAAGGTCGATTTCAAATGAAAATCGACCACCGTGACTCCATAATTCAATATATATATATATATATATATATATATATATATATATATATATATATATATATATATTGTATATACAGTGCGGAAAAAAGTATGGACTTACCCTAATAATTTGGTAGCCTTCAGGTTTTGTGGAAAACGCTCGAACAGGTCGTTTTTCTGTTTCCTACATTCTGACGAAATTATTTTGTTCTTTTAATGACATCTGTCAAAAATATGACGTCATCGACATTTTTCTTAAATGACAGTATATAGCATGCGATACATCGTTTGAAAGCCCTTCACTTAGTATGTTCTTAAATTTTTATGCGATTCTGCAGCTCCGTTTCAAAATGACGGCTGTCCAAAACTTCTTTTGTAATGCCATTGAGATATCGAATTTCGTTTTTCTCCATGGAATTAAAAAACAAGCTCAGGCCAAGAAACTTAATGTAAGGACATGAATTGAATGACAAAGCCTTAGTACCTACTGTCTGAGTATGATGATTGTTCGTTTTTTCTGATAAATTGAGAAAGAGTTATTCTTTTACTGGGAGTCAATTAAAAATAATTGTCAGAATTTTACCGCCGCCATTTTGAAACGAAGCCACAGAATCGTATAAAAATCTAGGAACATACTGAGTGAAGAGCTTTCAAATGATGTCTCGCATGCTATATACTGTCATTTAAGAAAAATGTCGATGACGTCATATTTTTGACAGATGTCATTAAAAGAACAAAATAATTTAGTCAAAATGTAGGAAACAGAAAAACTAAATCGACCTGTTCGAACGTTTTCCATAAAACCTGAAGGCTACCAAATTATTAGGTTAAGTCCATCTTTTTTTTCCACACTGTATATATATATATATATATATATATATATATATATATATATATATATATATATATATATATATATATATATTATTGTGTTTCATCACCATCATAGTTGAATTATAATTATCATTAATTTAAACTTTGATAACTTAGTGTTGTTTTTTGTGTTTTGTCATAATTCAATAATTTCACAAAAATGATTTGATGAAGTATTTCTGAACCTCTCTCTCTCTCTTATATAGAATTTATATATAATTTGATGTTTGATATTCTTTTTGATTTTTTAGCAATGACAGAGAGACATCAAAATCTTTTGTTTAATAAAATTTTTTTAATAGAAAAAATTATTATAGGTAAAAATGGAAACAAAATGTTGTATTTAGGTGAAAGTTCACTTGGAGAACGTATCAATCTACCATTATTTGATACACTAGAAGGTTTTGAAGGATATGCACTTAAAGTTGCGTAATTTTGAACAATTTAAGATGGAAATATTTTCAAATAATAATTATAAATTTAAACTTCAAATACAAAACTAAGTTATAAAGGCTTTTTCGATTAGAGCAAAATAGAGACTGTGTATGACGAAAACCATTTTCATGTAGGTAATAATTTAAACATTTGTTATTAGATTTAGCGCTGACTTATCGAACATTTCATCTAAAATGATTGGGAACTCGGGTGGAACAATATTATACGTGACAACTAATTTTTTAACAATTATCTTATACTAATATAAATTGGATACCATTTATTTTTTTCGGATTAATAGATTGATGAAAAAACAACAATTTTCTTGTATATCTTCTATGGAATATTTTTGTTCATTTAATTCTTGAATTCGTTATAGAAAGGTGGTATAGTCAATTTCAGATTTTAATGAACATTCTCTTCTTCCATTTTCATACCAGATTAGCTTCTGGTAATAAAAATTATCTAGCAACACTCCGACCTTGGTCAGCGCTAAAACGAATGATCAGGCCGATGGTAATAAAGTCGCTCAAGCTCATTATAACATTGGAGATCCAGATTCTATATATGCAAGATGAAAGTGTTCTTATTTGTTAAGTTTTTATTTTTATTTATACCTGGGAGCTCACAAAACAAGACCGCGCCAGTCCGTAACACATACAAAGGTACATTCAGGATTTTCGACTTTAATGATTTACGCCAAGCAAAAGCCCTCCAGCCAATTTGAATGTTATAAATCCTCGTCCAGACTATGGTCTTGACTTTTATTGCGCCCTGTAATTCGAGATAAAGCAGCCAAGCTAATTCTGATAAAGACATTGAATAATGATAAACTATAAAAAATCAATAAAACCAACCCCTCCTTTGTTAGAAGTGATAGCTTGCGTCATTTGACAAAGAGCACAAGCCACTGAAGATCATTAATTTGAGTGTAGCTGTAAAGTTTTTTCTTAGTTTACCTAAGAAAAATATCAGATGGGCTAGAATAAACTTCTGTGTCCAAAGCAATACAATATAACTTTATAAAGTAATAAAAAAAACTAACTTTTCACAGGTTGGAATAAAAATCTATTGAGTAAACGCGTTTCGTCATAACATTGACTTCATCTCGTACTAAACTATGGTATTACAAAACAATCTATTTATACGAAAATTGAATATAACATAGGGGGTTCCTAGAGAAACTAAATAACAATAAGCAATTCATTCAGAGCTATTAGTAGGTACATTGAACAGATTAAGGAGAGGAGAAGGGTTTACTTCAATTTGGTCTTTAACTAGGTTTCCGGAATTTTTTATTTATTGATGTATAGGGATTCCCAACAGTTGGTTTTATGGAAACTATTTTATAATTGTAATATATTATAATTGTGATTAAACGTATGGTTTTCTTGAATAAGATGGCACGCATAATTAGAGTCAGTTTTCTGCTTCATATAGCTACGTTGGTGTTCGTGTATTCGAGTTTTGAAATTTCTAATTGTACGTCCTATATAGAATGTTTCACAGTCGTTACAGTCGAGTCTATAAACACCAGTACGTTCATCTCTATGAATTTCTGATTTTTTGTTTATAATCAATTTTCCAATGCTATTGTTGGTTTTATTTGAAATTTTGTTTACGAAATCCTGAAATTGATTTTTCGTAAACAAAATTTCATATAAAACCAACTATTGCATTGAAAAAAAATTGATTAAAAACAACAAATCAGAAATTCATAGAGATGAACGCACTGGTGTTTATAGACTCGACTGTAACGATTGTGAAAAATTCTATATAGCACGTACAATTAGAAATTTCAAAACTCGAATACACGAACAATAACGTAGCTATATGAAGCAGAAAACTGACTCTAATTGTGTAATGGAAATGGAAAAGGCTGAAAGTGCCACAAAGTAAAATTTTCAGTATTCAATAAAAACTTCATAAAACTTATACCTACTGTATTTTTCGAAGATCTATAATTTTCATTAGAAATACAAAATATATTTTTATTTGTTTTTTAAGAGTTGTTTTTTTTTGTTGTACATATATAACTTGATTTTGCACGTGAAAAGCTGAAAGTGCAATCATATCATATTTTGGGAAACGATGTGAGTGCCATATCTTGTTAGTTAAAAGGCTGAAAGTCCAGTGCTGATTGCACGTAGAGGATGAATGTTCATAGTGGTTTGAAAAAATCCAATGCAATGGAAAGGCACATTCATCATGGCGGATGGCACTTTCAGCCTTTTCCACTGACAGTGAGCGTGCACTTTCACGGTGCTGCTTCTTGCGACTGCTCTAGGAACTAGTAGGAATTTTTCTGGCACTTTCAACCTTCTCTAGGTTATTGGCGATGTCGCTTGCAACACATTTCATGCAAAAAATCAATTTTTTATTTTTGGCACTTTCAGCCTTTTCCATTTCCACCACACAATTATGCGTGCCATCTTATTCAAGAAAACCATACCTTTAATCACAATTATAATATATTACAATTATAAAATAGTTTCCATAAATCCAACTGTTGGGAATCCCTATACATCAATAAATATAAAAATTCCGGAAACCTAGTTAACGACCAGTTTGAAGTATATAAACCCTTCTCCTCTCCTTAATCTGCCCAATGTACCTACTAATAGCTCTGAATGAATTGCTTATTGTTATTTCGTTTCTCTAGGAACCCCTCTGTTATATTCAATTTTCGTATAAATAGATTGTTTTGTGATACCATAGTTTAGTACGAGATGAAGTCAATGTTATGACGAAACGCGTTTACTCAATAGGTTTTTATTCCAACCCGTGAAAAGTTAGTTTTTTTATTACTTTATAAAGTTAAGAATACCAACTTTCACCAAGTAAATGCCAATTCAATTCAATGCAATACAATATAACTGGATAATAGTTTTTCTTAGCTGAATACATTTTTACATTCACTGAAAAGAGTAATAAATTGAAACTTGAATGAATCTTCCGAGAAATCTTCTTCTTAATTACTTCAATTTTATTGAAACACTTTATGTGAAAATAAAGAGAATCTGAAACATTTCAGCAAAAAATAAAATACAGTACTTAATGATACTTCACTTAACAAGAATGATCACCTCGAGAACATAACAATATGCATATTTTTGTATAAACAAAGAAATCAACACATAAATTTGTACTGAGAATTCGCTTCCAACTGAATTTCAAGTCATTATAAGTCGGAAGATTAGACATTTTTAAACAATTATTGAGCAACTCTTAAGCTACAGTTCCATCAGAGGAACATCGAGGAACATTTTTGTTGCTGTTTGTTCCTAAATGTTCCTTTATATTTCTTTATGTTTCGGCAACAAATATTGACTGTTTCTACTTGTCACCCTTCAAGCTACGATTCCACTGGAGAAACATTTTCGTTGCTGTTCCGTGTTTCCGTAAATGTTCCTTAAATTTCTTTATTTTTTGGCTACAAATGTTGACAGTTCCTACTTGTCACCGGTTTCGATTTTGAGCGGTAAACTTCAAACGAAAATAGGAAACATGTGTAAACTAATCCGTGTTGCTATCGCAGTGGAAACGTATCGAGAACGCAACTAGTAAACATTCGTGTCGCAGATTTTCAGAGTGCAGTGAAGTACGAAAATGAATAAATATATAGCTACGGTTCCACAGAAGGAACATTTTTTTATCCTATATGTTCCAATATGTTCCTTAATATTTCTTTATGTGTCGGCAACAAACGTTGATTGTTTTTACTAAATAATATGCAACTATTGAAAATTTTAGTTGTTTCAGTGGAAACAAGAAATTTACGCATGTTGCCATAAGTTTCTACCCTTAGCCAGAAGTAGGATGTGGGGAGACTAGACGTCGCCTGTGGCTTGAGGCTACTAACACGATGCCTCTGCTTCAGGTTAATGCAGACAGCATTCCCCCGCGATTTGTTTTTGATAAACCCTACTCAATACACACAAACAGTGGAAATGAGACCTCCGATGAAGGAACGATCAATATTTTCACGGACGGATCAAAGCGAGAAAAAGGAGCAGGCTGTGGAATATATTCGAGACACCTGCGATTTCAACTTAAGTGGACCATGGACAAATGTGCCAACATAGTTCAGACAGAGCTAACTGGCATAACCATAGCCGCGAACGAGATTGCTCGTAGAAACATAACGAACAAAACCATTAAAATCTGCACAGATAGTAGACAATCGTTACTGGCCCTGAAGAATCATAAAATAACTTCACAGTCACTATGGGAATGCCATCAAGCACTTGCGGGTGCAGCCCATACAAACCAAATTATGGTGTGCTGGGTTGAAGGCCATTCGAGATGCAATGGCAACAAAAAAGCTGACGAATTGGCTAGAAAAGCAGCCGGCATGAACATATTCGGTCCTGGCCCTTCCAGCCTACTACCGCTGACAGCAAAGTCACAAATGATGAAAGAGAACACCCATCGAAAATTCAAAATCCTATGGGACGAAATAACCACCTGCAGACTTGCCAGGGAACTTCTAAATTATCCCAATAAAGATGCAGCAATGACTTACCTGGCGATGCCCAGAGGAAAACTACGCAATGTCGTGGGAATTTTAACGGGACACTGCCAACTTCGGAAGCCCTTATTTAATATGGGATTAAGCGACACACCTCTCTGCAGAGGCTGTGAACAGGAAGACGAGACGGTACAACATGTTCTCTGTGAATGCCCTGCTGTCTTGTAACTCCGAGAATCCATTCTGGGTGAACGGTGGCCAATTTTAGCCACCTTGAGGGAAATCCCCCTAGGTGCAATCACCCTCTTTTTCAAACGACTGGGATGGTTGGGAGCCTAGGCTGGTGATGTTCCCGGGAAGGATGCACAAAGGGCCCAGTGGGGCCTAAGTGCTGTGGTCTCGACTGCACTCCCAAAAATACAGAATACAGAATACCCTTAGCAACAAGGAGAAACATTCAGCAACAAAATGTTCCTCCGGTGGAACTGTAGCTTTAGAGTAGTCGACATGGATGTGTAATATGAACCTTGATAACTAGCGACATTTTTATGAAAATATTAGAGTGGAGTATCGAAAAATATTTTAATTTATAATATCAATAAGAATTTTCACCTCCTATACATGCATTATTCGAGAAAAAAACAGCTTAGCGGTCTAATATTCAAAAAGCGAAAAAATTGTTAAATTTAGGTACTCAAAAATCACATATAATAACAATTTTCCTCTAATTCGAATCATCATAATTTAAATCTGATAAATAAACAAAATCAATAATATCTAAATCGTATTGAAAGTTATGGAACATTCTTCAACAATTTTGAATGAAAAAATAATGCGCAATACATTAAGAATACATTTTTTTAAATATTACTCATTTGTTTGTACGAGGAATAAACAAGAAAAATAGTGAAAAACGTCAAATTACAAAAATTATTTCTTTATTTTGATCTCAAATCATCTTGTACAAGGTCTTTGATCTGTTGTAATAAATGAACAATTCATTCGCAGATGCCTCGCCCCCCCCCCTTCAACTGAATGAAACGTACTCAAAGAATGTCATTGTTTATGTATGGTTATACCTTCAACATATTTAATGTACTGCGGGCGCAACTTTCATTTCCGAATGAAAACGACTTATGCTTTCCTATTGTTTAACGAGCTAAAGACATGGCTAGAATTCGAAATAGAATTTTATGTAAAATTATATTTTGACATCATTGGGTTGATAGTTCATTTTAAATAAATGAAATATTTTTTTATATTCTAAAAGTAGTGCATGGTAGCAAAATAATGCAGATTGAGTATTCAAATTAATATTTGATATATACATACTTAATTAATGTCTGTGAAGCTCAAATAATATACGATGAAGCTTCATAACTTTGGTACAGAAATATTTGTTATTAATGCATAACATGACACTACTATTTTTAAAATTTTTTTTGAGGAATGAAGAATTTCAAAAGATAAAATAATTCTTTAAAATATGCACGTATTTTAATAACACAAATGACCAGGTAGATCCAAGCTTCTGTTGCAGCGGTTACTAGATCGCCAGTGTCGATAACCTTCAGAAGAGATACACAAAATTTCGTCAATATCCACGATAATGATTTCATTAGTAGACTGATGACTTTAAAAGTATAAGTATTCCTTCGTCTTTCGTCTTGATTTTAGAAATATCATTGTCATTTCGTAGGTAAATATATGCATTTAATTAGACAATTTCTTTTTACTGAATGACGTATTATATTGATGGTAACTATTCTGAAGATATAATTAGAAAAATTCATGGAGAATAAAATTATTTTTATATATAATAATAAGTACATACATACAAATTGAAAAAATCATATTTAATGAAAGTTATTTCGTAAACTTTATTGTATCGAATAATCATATACTAGTTGATGGGATTCTGGGATTCAGTGGATTTTCAACATGTATATATATATATATATATATATATATATATATATATATATATATATATATATATATATATATATATATATATATATATATATATATATATATATATATATATATATACAGTGGCGGACTTAGATATTTTCCGCTAGTAGGCTAATTTTGCCGCCCCTAACGACCTCTACAACTCGTTACCCTAGATAACAATCATATTAATTACAATTTTTTTGTCAATGAAATTGTAATTTTATGATTTGTGCACTATCGTCCTAATTACACCACCTTTTGCCTGTAATTAGTATGATTGTGAACTAGGGGATCGATGTGTCAGTTCCTAGGTTATTTTTACAACCCATCGATTTAGGTAAGATTGTACAAGAAATATTTTTTGGGCATATTTCTGAGATAATAAAAGCTCAATCATGTACTAGTACTACTAAGATGGCGGGGTAAGGTATACGTTGATACACATAATAATGAACATTCGATAAACGTAATTAAATAATTTTCATTGCGTTTACCTACTTACGTAAAAAGAAAATATTCGATTATCTGGTAAAAATCCGGTTGACGATGACGATGAAATTCAATTAATTAAGTTATGAAAGTTTTATGATCTTAAAAATTAACTAACAGGTAGATTTGCAAGGTCTTTTAGCTCAAAAAAATTGCGGGAAGCGGTCGACCATTTTTCAGATTTTTCGAAAATTTTTTCGACAATAACTATATATATATATATATATATATATATATATATATATATATATATATATATATATATATTTGAATTGTTGCTGCCTGTGAACTATTTTTAACTTTTTGATAATTATTAGCAATAACAGGCTTGGTGAATCTCAAATCAAAGTTTTGATGAAGCCACGAATGTCGTGGCGTCAACTTTTTGATAAAATCGAGTTTTTTGAGATTCACCAAGCCTGTTATTGCTAATAATTATCAAAAAGTTATATATATATATATATATATAACTAGATAACTATATACATATATATATATATACATATATATATATATATATATATATATATATATATATATATATATATATATATATGTATAAAAGAATGTTGAAAAAACCAGCTTTGCAGATTAGCATTATCGAAAATTTAATATGCCAACCAGTTTACAACGATTGGTCGATTATTATAAAATAATGTTTGGTTGAAAATTTGAGATGTGCTTTTTCATTAAGTATGCAAATGTATTAAGTGAAGCAGATCGCCAGAAGCTAAGAATTTTCGAACTATCATGTGATTAGTTTTGGTAAGTTCTTAATTCTTCAGCTTATTTATTATATTTTCCTTTCATTATTATTATAATTTATGCAAAATATATTCTCCTCAAGATCTCATAACATCAATTCAGAAGATTTGTTAAGAAGCTTTTTTTCGTCATCATTCAATGTATGAATACTGCGATAAATGAATACATAGCAATACAGTTTGACATTCTGATGTTGACTATATACATATATACATATATATATATATATATATATATATATATATATATATATATATATATATATATATATATATTTATATATATATATATATATATATATATAAAATATATATATATATATATATATATATATATATATACATACATATAATATAATAATGTTGGGTTCTTAAAATAATGACTTATTGGGACAATGAATCGAAGCAAATACTTTTATATTTACAGTTTCTACAATTCTCTGAAATCCCATAAGTACCTACTGAGTGATCTTCTAGAACTGCACATCAGTTAATATGGTAAAACCGAAGTTAGTTTTCAAGATTAATTAATTTGCCAATAATTTTC
Organism: Cynegetis impunctata; assembly: GCA_030704885.1. NCBI lineage: Eukaryota > Metazoa > Arthropoda > Insecta > Coleoptera > Coccinellidae > Cynegetis > Cynegetis impunctata. The sequence continues at coordinate 459,917 of JARQZK010000037.1, forward strand.
GAAAAACCCATAAAAAACAGTCTGGACTAAGCCAAAAACAGCACATTTTATGCTGTAATTTGTTGAATATTCATCTTATTCAAATGAATAGTACCTATTTTTAACAACTATTGTTTATTTAATAAAAATATTGCTTTTCCTGAATCCTCCGAGCACGTTCTTGAGCAGCCCTACCCACAATTATTAGAACCTTTTGAGCATGAATATATTATGGTTCTGATATCAATCAATCCTTTTCTTGGTATCAAATTTCTATAGGTTAATGTAATCTGTCAAAAGTTACTGAACTCGAAAGGAAACAGTCTTATACTTATTGCCCTAAGTGGTCAGATATCTCGTGTTGAAGCTTTCAGATTATCTAACCCAGATCGAATCATAACGGAGGGATTGAAAGTAGTGAGCCAGGAACTGGCACGTAAGTCGCTCTCTACAAAGTGCTACGGTTGTGTTTTTTCTAGTTTCTATGACTCTGGATTGTCGATGGCGCGGCATGACGTTGGCTCGTGTGGCTTGGTGGTTACTCCTACACAACTCGATAAAGAAAGCTTTATGTAGTCTACAGCTTATTGTCTGGTATTTGCTCTGGATACTCTACATTTGATGAGTAATATTAAACATAGCTGCTTGTTTGTTTCATTTCATCTGGGTTCATTTACATGCTGCTCAAGATGGGTGATGTAATAATTATAATATTCTCACAATGCAAAAATTTGTAAATTATGTTAGTTTATTATTAATTATCTTCAAATACAAAAATGAATCAACTTAATATTGTCGATCTGTCGCTTAACTCTTGGTGAAACATATTTCAATATTTATTTAAAGAAAAGGTATTCTCAAATTGAACAATTGGGAAATTGCACGATAGTCTTAAAAAAAATTTTAATTTGAAAATACTTTTTATCAGAATAAAAATCAAATTGAAGTGAATTATATTTGAGGAAGATATATATATATATATATATATATATATATATATATATATAATATATAAGAATATAGATATATTAGAATCTTATATATATGATATATAAGATTCTAATCAAGCCTCTTTGAAATGCAAACTTTATTGTATTCATTTCACATAATTTATACATACATACATATATATATATATATATATATATATATATATATATATATATATATATATATATATATATATATATATATATATATATATATATATATCGTCACCTAAAAGGGAAAGGGACGTAACCCTCAATTTGTACATTTTACAGGACGAACAAATAATAGGTTTCTCAATTGTTTGTTACCCCGAGGCGAAGCTAAAGGGGTTATAGTCTCACGACAAAAAGTTGGGATCTGGCCCGATTTTAAAAATTCCAACGGATATCGATAAAACACATATGATTTCATAAGGGAATTTTTATTCCCAACTTTTCCTCACGAAGAATAAAAAAATATAGCGTTTTTTAGATAGGCATTACGACATGCGCCGAGGGGTTTTATCATTCCTAGTGCTACGCAGTAGGATGTACGGATTTTTTACTTTAACTCAAACGAATGTTGTTTTTTAATAAAGTTCCTATTTTGTTATTATCCATAAAAAACTTCTTGAATTGAACTTCTTCATAAAATTATATAATCAAAAATTTTATATATATATATATATATATATATATATATATATATATATATATATATATAAATGTAGATATATATATATATATATATATATATATATATATATATATATATATATATATATATAAATATATATATATATATATATATATATATATATCATTTGTTCCTGAATATGTAGAGATTGTCTATAAAACGTCTCTCATTTTCAAAAACGACATTCACAATATGTAGTCATACAACTTTTATGAAAGTTTCAATTTTTTTCAAGAATTCATTGTAGACGAGCTTATTTAGGATATTTTACATGTTTTATAATGTTAATTCTTCGGGTTTGAGACCATCTATGGCAGTTCTGAATCCCAATATGCCAACAGATATTGTGGTGATTATTATTTAATATATATAAATATATTATTGCCATCACAGATTTTGCATGAATTCGAATGAAAATATCAAAATTGAGAAAATGGCAATGATGGAATCTTTTATGCATGAACGCGTACTGAATATTCCATGCACACAGATGAAAATGATGGACACTGTTATTATCAATTAAGTGTGGGGGAAAAATAAAAAAACTGTTATGTTTTAGAACAATGGCACACCTGAAGATATTAATGGGATCATGGGACAGTTCCACCCATGCTACAAGATCTTTCTGCATGTAAGCGGGTGGTATAAGATATAACCATAACAATAGACTTAATGATATGGACCATGCAGAGGTGGGCACCACATAAACTATAAACTACATTTTATTTAAATTTTATCATAAGAAATGACTTGTACTTTACATCGTAGGCGTTCTGGACAGAGCCAGGTCGGCTGTTGGTCTCTTGAAACCAGTTTATTCAATCCTTGCTGTTACTGGTAATCCTATTAGCGAAGAAATATATGACTTCTGCTTAAAAATTCCAAAATCGATTTTTTATTAAATATTCTGTTAGAATTAAACATTCGCAGCTGATGTTTTGCATAGCGGATTGAATTTTAAATTCGACATTTGAAGATGGCACCTATAACTCAGCTAGAGATTGAATATATTAGCTTCTATAATGTGACCAATTAGATACTTAACACTTCTGTTCGAGTTTCCAAATTGAAATTATATATGTTAAATAATTTGCAAATTTGAAATCAGGTTTCGACTTTTATTGAATTTCGAATTATTCAAGCTTTTACCGGATATCAGAATATATTTCTGTTTACGGTATATCACTAAAACCCAAAAATCAAGTAACGCTTAGATATTCGAACTTTTTAATTTTTTACGGATCTAATTGAGAAAGTATCATTATTCAGCTTTTGTGCACAAAATATGACAGACAGATGGTTTTCAACCATCCTAGCAGAAGAAGAGAATTAAACATTTAATAATTTTACCTAAATACTTGATGATTCGTAACCATATGTCCATGAAATTAAGACATAATATCTATCAGATCATGAAAAACATACTTGTCGACCATGGTCAATTCCATACATTAAAAATTCTTTAATAATTTAAAAAATTATCAAAACTTTTCAAGGGAGCTAGTTATACGTATTCCGCAACGCAAAATCTGCATTCACAATCGAACGGAGAATTATAGAAATTTTCAAGTCACCCCGACTAAAAATCTGCAAACAGCTGTTTCGATCTTATTAGATCTCATCAGTGCAGCTTATTTGACTCGGAGTGAATTAACAAATTTCTAATTGTTCCCCAATACAAATCGTGGTCGGTAACAATGTCTGGATAACAACACAGAGCTTGTATTGTTGTATTGGGGAACAATTAGAAGTTTGTTAATTCATTCCGAGTCAAATAAGCTGCACTGATGAGATCTAATAATATCGAAACAAGTGTATGTAGATTTTGAGTCGGGGTGACTTGACAATTTCTATAATTCACCGTTCGATTGTGAATGCAGATTTTGCGTTGCGGAATACGTATAACCAGCTTCCTTGGAAAGTTGTTTGATAATTTTTTAAATTATTAAAGAATTTTCATTGTTCACTTTTTACGTAATACATAATATCTATTTTTTAGATTCTATGGAAATGAATTTGGGTATGAGATTTTACATAAAGCTTTTCAAAAAAAAATTAAAAAGTTATCCCCGTGTAAGTTTAACATCTCAGGTATGATGTAGGATATATTTATTATTAGTAATGAAGACTTTCCAGTAACTTTAAAGAACAATTATTGGAGATTAGATAAGTGTCTTAATTTATTATTCAATCTTTGACAGTTATAAGAGTGACATTTTTGGTATTTTCCCCCCGAAAATAGTAGACTAGTACAGCGTACCAAATGTTCGGGAGTAACATCTACAGCAGTTCCCGTCAACCCATAAAATCAATTAAGTGAAACTTAAGTAGTGAAAAGTTGACATTCACGACTTCTATATTAATAAGTTCTTAAAAAGCGTGGGTTATTCGAACTACCTACAAAAAGGATCTTCAAGTGCATTCAATTATCTTTAGCTAACTAAGTTGGGCACGTTTGCTATCTCTTGGCTGTCTCGCCATCTAGATATTTGCATTTTCTTTATCGTCTAGATTCAAAGTACATATTATGATTATAAGTAACACATAATCTTCACCTTCGAACACGGGACAGAAACGTGGGTCTAAAGCTTTGAAATATTAACATGAATGCATGAGTAAATAACCATCGTTGAATTCCTACAGCAGATTATTTCCAGACATTTTAGAAGTGAAATGAATCAATCTTACCAGGAAATGTGACTAATATAAAAATATTGGAAGACATTGCATATTAATGCCAATATTAATTGAATTAATGATTTGTCAACTATATTACAGTTGGTCATTATGAAAATATCCAAAAATTAAATTTACAACGTTTATCAATTATAACATAAATACATATATTATAATAAATAATACATTTAGTCATAATGTCCATCTATAGCTGCATAAAATTGGAATAAATATAGAAAATAGAAGACTTTTTCCAAGTAGCAATGGCATGGATGCCGACTTGAATATTCAAAAGGCCGGTCGATTGACTAGCATATGTTTTATGAATTTTTAAAGTTTCTAAGTAATTACATTTTCATGACTCTTGGCAGATATGAGGAATTTTCATTTGTGAAATATCGGTGATTGGTGGTTCCTTTTCATGCAGTGGGCTGCTACATTAGTCTGTTTGAGTCCTTTTAATAATATCGAGTTTTTTGAGATTCACCAAGCCTGTTATTGCTAATAATTATCAAAAAGTTATATATATATATATATATATATATATATATACCTATATTATATATATATATATATATATATATTTTTTGTTTTACAAACTTCAGCTTTATATCCCCTTGACCTTGTATTTGATACTGTTATCGTATCGAAATATTACATTAGATCTATATCTATTTGAGATCACAACAAGCGTTGTTTTTACTTTTAATTTAAATCTCAACAACTATATCAGTGAATTTAAGAATTAACACCTACAGAAAATTGTACCTAATTACCAACTATATGTCATTATAATGAATTTATATGTACCATAGTTTTACATGGTTATTTCTACCTGTCTACTTTGTTAGCTATATAGAGATGTATATATATATATATATATAAATATATATATATATATATATATATATATATATATATATATATATATATATATATATATATATATATAAAGAATTATCTCTTTGTCAATCGTCTTTTGAATCATCAAATAGACATACCCGTCTATAGGGCATCCCTATTTGGAATATGTGGAATCCTCGTCAACCCATTTAAGGACACCTGCATTTTCTGTATTCATTCCAATTTTAGTCAGTTTATTATTCAAGTGCTGAAGATGGTCGTATTTGTACAACTGGTACATTTATGTATAAACACAAATAATTACAATATATGAGATGATAACAGAAGATTTTATTTTCCATAAATAAATTTAATCTATCGACCACAAATTTAACGAGTTTGATAAATTCTTAATAAATTAATAATTACTTGGAAATATTAAATCTGTAATATTAATTTTTGTTCGACAAAGGAATATACTGTGGTACAGACTATGGTACTCTAATATTATGAAATATTTTCAATCTATATTCATTAAAAAAAGTATACAAATAAAGTTACAGATTTTTTCATATATCAGTGCTTATCATGTATATTATCTTTCATATAATATCGAATTTCATAGTGAAGCTAATGCCTGTCAAAGTTCGTTGCAATCGAAAACTTGTCATCATATGATATAAGGTTTCTAAATTGATATATTCTACATCGATACCTTTCTACCTGACCTTACCTAATCGCTGAAATCGTCACAAGTGTTCGTACAAATTCTTGCTCATCATAACTCCTGCTTAGTTCTTGTTAGGCTTAAAAATTTATTAATTTATCATACGATCTTTCGACGCTTACATAAAGTAGTTTTTTGCTGATCCATCTAGCGGGCATTATAGACCAGAACAAAGGCAGAATTCGCTTTCTGTTTCGTAGAAACGGGGATATTTTATCATGCTGGGAGATTTAATGTTGGAGAAACGTGACCTGCATGAAATTTTGAGGAAGATGAAAGTGGATAAAATCTTGTTCAAGATGAAAAATGACTTCTTTAGCTTCCTATGTAATCCCTATATTCAATTTAGATAGGCTGGATTATATATGACGCCAATAAATAGGTATAAAAATTTCATACTGTAAAACAATTTTAGTAATTTGATTCTGATAAGTATAGGTACACCATTTTAGTATCTTTTAAAATTCTGGAGACTTGATTGATATTAATTTCAAAAAATATATATTTTATATCAATATAACTGAATGTTTTTCTACGTTCATCAAGTACGGAAAATTAGTCATTCTTCTTTATTTGTATAAATATGCTTTAACATCTTGTTATTATCCGAATTCTTAATTACTGTAAGAACTATACAAAATAAACATCTTCAATGCAGAGAATTTAGTTTTCGTTTGATTATTGGAATTTTTTCAGATCTTGTAAACTAAGCCTAGGATTTCGATAATTTTTCGGAATTTATGAATTTCATTCTGAAAAGGTTGCGTTAAGCTAAAAAAACAATCAAGTTCATAGAATGAGTAATACATCATAATTAGTGGCAAACGTCAAGTACCTATATTATGAAATACTTCTTTTCGCTATCTCCTGAATGTATTATTATTGTTATGTCACCTAGGAGTTAGATTTCATCTTTATTTATAATTATGAAGGGATTTTCATCTCAAGAAAAATCAGAGGCTTGAAAATTTCAATTAACATTGAAGCAATGTAAGGTAGATTACAAATTCAAAGGGAGTAGTGTTCTATTATTGGTGCTCCTTTGAAATAAACATCACCAACTAGGTGAGCACCAATAACAAAGCACGTAGTCGAATGACACGCGTCGATAACCTGGTCAGCATTATTTACTTCGTTCGAATCTGCCAGGTAACTTGAGCGTATATGTTTTATTAGCTGTTTCGTCGGTTGTGCCTCTATCTGGAATCAATCCTTCACGGTTTCAATGCTGATAGAAGCTTGTGATCATTGTTTATATGCGAACTATTTCATAATTATAAATGAAGTTGAAAGTGGCCAGCATTGTTTACTTCGATAGAAACTGCAAGTTGACTCGTCTATATATAGCTACAATAATGCAACCGTAAACACCAAACCATGAAATTCCTGTATAGAACTTGGAATTAGATGAGAAAGTAGAATGTCTCCTGATCTTCTTGCGATTCTGGTGAAGTACGCTTGTCAATTGGGAAGGAAGGAGGTCGATGTACACAGCCATGTCCAAATCATATATGTTATTGTTATAGCAGATTTAGGCTGATCCAAAGAAACGCTCAAAGTGTTGACAATCATTGATTTGAATATTTATCCACAAAAGCCGTGCTTTACTCGGGATTCGAACCTGGCAACGATTATATCCTAGACTGATACTCCTCTCTTTTGGAAAACAGAGAAGACAATCGTTTCAGTATTTTTATCAAGAAGCAGAATGACATGGCACATAATACATAACCTTCTACTCTCGAACTTCGTAACGCATATTCCATAAGCCATTTTAGATAATTACTTGAATATACCTGCACCGTTTCGTATTGCAAAGGTACCATTACATGATAGGAATCGAAAATGGGCCCCATCAGAGGTGTTGGCGTTGGTTTTTAGGATGCGGCCTTAGCCGCCTCGAGCCATAACACTAAAAGCTTTTTTATAGTTTCCTCGCCATCTTTGATCGTTATGAGTATTCGATATATCTTTTATTCTAAATTTAATGCTTTCCTTCGCGCTCATCTTCATAATAAAAAAGGTCGCGTTCCTTCCTCGTATCGGTGTTATCAAGCTAGGTAATCATAAAAGCTAATAGTGGTTTTTCAGCTTATCAGGACCGGTCATATGTTTGGAATGGCTCATTTGTTCACCTGACGAAAACACAAGATAGTTCGATTATATGTGGAGAGGGTTTCATTTCTATATTGTATGATTTGATGATTTGTAAGTTGAGAATAGCAAGAATGAAAAACTATATTGTACATTTTTTAGACCTAATTGCTCTGGAAATAACAGAGTATTGCACTGCAACGAAAGTCCGGAGTAAGTTGGGGGAGTTATTGAATCCGTTTTAGACGTATTAGACCACGATTTTTGACATTTATTTGATGTCTGATTAATATATATATATATATATATATATATATATATATATATATATATATATATATATATAAATATTTATATATATATATATATATATATATATATATATATATATATATATATATATTTATATGTATATATATATATATATTTTTTTTTTGCTCGTGTTTTTTTGAAATTTTTTCCTCGGTATTTGGAGATATTTTCTGTTCGGAATTTATAGTGGTATCGATATGTAATATAAAGTATTCATTTCGAGTGAACAAATGCCCTATATAATCACGTATGTTTTAATCACAAAATAAAAAGACAACTAATACCGGACATAATACTAATTATGATCAACGAAAATAATGACTGTATTTGAACTATATAGGTAATTAAACAAAGAAAAAAAATGACAATTTTTTAATATAATTGTATTCAAATTACCATCCAAACATTGCTTAGATGTCTTCATCAGAATATATAAAATGTACCGATTTTTCCATTATGTACAACTTATAATTATAAACTATCTTACAAGCATGTCGAGTTGCATTTGAGTTTCTTCCATTGAGTTTTTTTTAATCAAGATTACTTTCTATTTCGCTTTGAAAAAAGGTAGAAAAGGGCGTTTCCTCTCAGCTTGAAGGTTAAAACATAATATGCTGAGTAAGCCTATATCATTTCATCGAGTAAATGATCTGGGGAAAATTTTATCCAGTCACTTCGTCTCGCATTATTCAGTCAATTATTGGTTCTTCTGTGGACTGGTCCGAAATTTAGTTACGCTTACGCCTCTCCGAGTATTAAACCCAAAGACTTCATTGTTTGGCCCAAGGAATACCTATATCATACGTCCTTTATAATGTCTACGTATTAACCTCTAAAAAGTCGAGCAAATGGTTATAATGCTATGTCGACAATCTATTACTGATTCCGTTGATATACTATTGTATATATATATATATATATATATATATATATATATATATATATATATATATATATATATATATATATATATAGGGTTGCCAGGTCGCCAAACCTAATAGTCGGACAGACCAGCCAGTTTGGCCGGACATTTGAGTAAAAAGGCGTCCGGCCCCCTACATTATCGAAGATTTTGTGTCTTAGTATTAATAGGTACGATAAAAGAATTGTATATAAAATCAAGGTTTTCTAATTATTACCATCAATCTTGTTAAATTCTAATGAATTATTAATAAAATCGAATGCCAAGTCAATCTGAGTACTTTATTATCAATCAGTCAAATAAAGTCATCAGTTAAAATTAAATTCTAGATAAACATCTTTCAACATTTTTAAACTCTTCTTAAATTCTAATGAAAGGCAATTGCACAGATAAGTCTTCTTCACCTGCTATTACTTTTCAAAGCAAAACAAAATAAAAAAACAATCTGAAAAAAATAAAACTTCTTCCCTTGAAGTTGAACAAAAAAGGTAATTATTTATATTTTTGGTGGGCAGAAATCTGCTTTAAAAGTTCAATTTTCTTAAGAATGCAGTCGTAAAAATCCTTACAAGTCAAATGTTTTAAATTAAATTCTTCAACCAATATTTTAGCTACATTGTCAACATGCAATTTGTTGCGTTCTTTCGACCATTGCTGACCTATCACACTCCTTTAACGTTTACGTTATGTCCTGGGATCGCAATGTAATACTGTCAAATAGTTGGGAATTCTGAAAAGCAATCTTGACTACTCATCGATTTAAAATAGAGTACCTACCCACTTCTTGAAATCAACGTTCTCTTTTTTATTGTTCAGAAAACTTTTAAGGTTTTGCAGTTGGTTAAAACATTTGCTATCGTTAACTCAGATCAGAAGACACCGTTTACTATGTCCGGCTTTATCCGGACGCCTGGCAACCCTATATATATATATATATATATATATATATATATATATATATATATATATATATATATATATATATATATATATATATATATATATATACATATATATATATATATAAATACATATATATATATATATATATATATATATATATATATATATATTTCTGCATCAAGCATTTTTCTCGGTCACAATTTTAGAATCTGAAAATCACAATTAATTTGGCAATTATTATCCCTAAATTGATATTTTAATTTTAGTTATTGCTGCTATTTTCAATTAATTTATTAATTTGTATTCTCGATTCTGCTCAGTATTATATTTGACTGATGAAGTGGTTCTGAGAAGGAACTTTTTGTTACAAAGTGTATCCAACACTACAAATAGAGGTATATAATGGTTATACAAGTAAAATCACTGCGATTTTTCAGAAAAAAAAAATTATTTATAGTTAAAAATCTGTGATAAATTCTATTAGTAATTTGAATCAAGAAACGTTATAATGTTGTCTGGAATATTAAAGGTACTTCTTTAATGAATCTTATGGAACATGAAGAAATCTTCCTTAACATTTTTCCAGTTGCAAGAACCATTTTCATCAGAACAAATGTCGAGTTATCATATATATATATATATATATATATATATGTATATATATATATATATATATATATATATATATATATATATATATATATATATATAAATATATATATATGACATCTAGGGGATTGCATTTAAAATTGAAAATAATTGATTTTATTTTGCAATATCAAGCATTAAGCAATTGATATAAGTTAGCTGGGTACTTATAATATTTATTTTAATATTGACCAATAGTACTGACATACAATCTTATATGTGTTGTATTTAAAAAATATAATATTATAAAATGATTTCGTAATTTACTCATTTGATTGTTTATTCCCTCTAATTATTTGTTTAATTACCGTATTTTTAGCTGTATACTTTCTAAATTCAGGTGGAGCACTAGAAAGACACTTGACCTTCACAAATATTTCGTAATGGTTTCAATATCATTAGCATGATTATATAGTTGAATTTACTATAGTAGACAACTCACAGGTTATTATAATAAAGCGGATATTCTATAAACTAAAAATAAGAATGTTTCAGTCGATTCAGTCAAAGTTCACCATATGATAATATCATCAACTTTTCTGACATATTTTGAAAAATCGGGAATTCAAGAACGTTATATCTATACTAGGCCAAGCTGCAGAGATTTAGAGTAATCATTTTGTGTAAAAAGTGTTAAAAGAAAACCAGCTCCGCCGTTGTTTGTAAAATAGTTCCATATGATATAGTGATATGTTTTTCACTCGACTTTATTATTTATAACTTTGTTATTAACAATTTTATGCAAGAAATCGCATTCAACTATCAGAGTAATCGTGATGGTGTTAATAGACTTATTTTAGAAAATGGAATGACGAAGAAAATGAGATGTCGGACGACTCGATGAGACTCTTTGTTCGAGAGAAAATCGGAAAAAACCGGCAAAAATGCAGTTTTTGCAACAAGGTTTCAGATTATTCTATCAAAAAAATTTCAACAAGAAAGAGTAAGTTTTCAATTTCTAGCAATAGAAAAAAAGTAATGGTAGAGATAAAAAGTGAAAAGAAACATAATAGAAATCATCTGATATTGTTTTACGTTAAAATGCTAATTAATAATGAGAAATATTTATTGTGTTAGATCAATTTTTAAGAATTTTCTTTCAATTTGATTTATGGATCAAATTGATGTCCCCTCAGTGAAAGAGTCATTGAAGCGCCAGCATATATGATTTGAAATTTTTGTTAACAATAAAGTAATTAGTAATATACATCTTTGCAGTCCTCGTAATAACACAGTACCACTTCGAGACAACTGGAATTTTTGTTGATATAACTGAGGGATTATATTAAAGGCTAATTACTGAAGTAATTTGAAGACTTGTCCTGTCATCAGGAAAAGCGATCGGTAAATAAGGGACCATTGTATTGTAACGGCACGAGGTTCAGAACAATTGAGATGCATATGTATAGATATTAATGTTATGTTAAGCCACAAGGAATTTTTATATAATAAGAAATAATACACAAATATAAATTAAATTCAAACAAAAAAAAACGATTCTGTGAACATAAAATTATGAATTAGGTTAAAAAACAATATCTAACGAAATAGATTTGAGATATATACAAAATTTTCATCGTTTATATTGACATAAAACAAAATATTCTGATAGGTATTAAGTTCCCAGCATCGCAGTCGTTATTTGAATCTTCGACTAGAGAACGCTCTTTTAATTCATTTCACATGCATTTTCAGATGACTACTTGTAAATATTTATATTCTTAATGGTGACGACATATATAATATGAATGTTTATTATCGTTTACAGGTTTTCAACTATTCCCACAAGAAACAGAAGGGTTAAGATTCTCGGAGCATATTCTGGAATGGAAATAGTACTTGAAAATGATTGAACTGTGTGAAACTGAGCTGAATTGAAAAGTTAAGCGTCAGCGGATAATATAAACAAGGACATCAATAGAAATATTCATAGAGTAAATAACCAAATAAATGTGAAACAATAATAATTTATTTAAGTGATAAGAAGCGTTTTATATAACGAGTTCGAAACATAATAGTGACCGTATTTTACTCAAAAAATTAGTGAATTTATTATTGTATCAAAGATTTTGGTCCAAAAAGTTTATAAAGATTGATAAATCTACATTGACTCTAGGCTAGTTAAGTAGTTTTTATAGATTCAGTGTGAATACATTGAAATATAATTTTTTTTAAATTGTTCGATTTGTCCAGTTCAGTATTTTTAATAAAAATATTTTTAAGAATAAAATTATTGTATGATTAAATTCAACTATGACAAAGATAAGTATTGTCATCAAAGGCGAAACTAAAGGGTTTAGATTTTAATGAATATTATTGAAAAGCGCGGATATAACAATAAAACATAAAAGTTTCGTAAGAATTAATTGACTAAAAATGTAGTATTTTATGAAAAAACTCTGTGTTGAACAACAACATTGGAAAATCCTTAACCTAAAGTCCTTTTTTCACAAGATAAATCAGCTGTGAAAAATATTTCCTGTAGAAGGTATAAGGTTCAGAGGAAGTGAAAAATAAATTTCTTTTCAGGAGGAACGATTTCAAAAAAATTTGTATACGATAGATGTTACGATGAAAATATAGGAAAATCATAACAGAATCTACTGCTTAAATCTGCATCCTAACATATCTGTCAGAAAAAAGATTAATGTACATGAAATTAGTAAAACCGCACTTTTTAATCTAATTTAATGTTTTTTGAAGGTGACCACGAAAGCCAGAACTGTTCGAACAGATTGGAAACTAGCCCTTAGAGACACTTATTCTATTTCGGATATCAAAGCTCGTAATTGAATTCGATCTGGCTACACTGTGCGGCAGGCACAAGAGAGAAATCAGAGTATCGAATCTTTCACGTCTTCTTTCAAACATTCCTGTATAAAGTGGACTGAATCATTATTTCACGTACCGACTTATTTTGCTGACATACTCAGTGTTTCTTTCGAATTATATTCTTTCATGATTTCACATAGTTGCAATATTTCTTGTGGGTCTGTAATACAATATTCCAATGAATGTTTTCGGGACCTGATAAGTTAGGAAACGAGTTACTTTACTATAATGCATATATTGAATGAGTTAAAAAACATAATATTAAAAACATTTCTCAAATCATATAGTTCCCATTGAACAATAGCTAGCTGTTTAGATTTAGTGTGATTTGACAGTGACCTAATATAATAACAAGGAGGATCATTATTTGGTACTTGTGATTGGTTGCGATCAATGAAATCTCCAAATTTAAGTCGAATTTTGGAGACTTGGTCGAAGTGAGGAAAATGTTTCTCCGAAATGATTTAGTTGAGTCTAGAACTTGATAACGATACTTGATAGCTTTATATATATATATATATATATATATATATATATATATATATATATATATATATATATATATATATATATATATATATATATATATATATATATATATATATATATACATACAGGGTCGCTGTTATGTATGGAAACGGTCGATCATTTTCTAAAGTAAGATAGCTAGCGAAAAATGTTAAGAAACAAAAGTTTCAGAGTTTTTCAAAATCTATCACACTAAATGAAAATCAAGTATACAAGGTCAGTCAAAAAGTACTGAAGAAATAAAATTGCTTTTTCTTCAATAGAACACCCTATATATTATACCATATTTCAATTCTGCTCAAAATTCTTAACAAAATTTACATTGCACATCATTTCCTAAATGCAACCGTTTTCGAGATATCGAATTTAGAAAATAACTTTTAACTACTCTCAAATTTATTAAAGAAAAAGCACGAAATGATGGATATTTATTATGAAACTTACACCAAGTGGAGTATGTGGATATGATTACAATTTAATTATAATATTTTTACAGAAAATAAAAAAGTATAATAGTTCAGGGTTGATAAAAATGCACGAAACAAGTTGTAATAAACAACAAATTCTATTTAGTAAGGTGCTCAAAGTGTTTACCATTTACAGTACATGTAGTCTACAAAAATAGGCCGTCAAATATCTGAGTTTCAAGAAAGAATAAGGCATGAAATTTCTACCATCCCTCCTCACATGATTTTAAATTCACTACAAAATTTCAGCGACTTCATTACTGTCAGGAGGTAAACACTTTGAGCTTATTAAATAAAATTTGTTGTTTATTATAACTTTTTTCGTGCATTTTTATCAACCCTGAATAATTATGCTTTTTATTTTCTGTAAAAATATTATAATTAAATTGTAATCATATCCACATACTCCACCTTGTGTGACTTTCATAATAAATATTCATCATTTCGTGCTTTTTTTTTAACAAATTTGAGAGTAGTAAAAATTTATTTTCAAAATTCGATATCTCGAAAACGGTTGAATTTAGGAAATGATGTGCAATCTAAATTTTGTTAATAATTTCGAGCAGAATTGAAATATGGTATAATATATAGGGTGTTCTATTGAAGAAAAAGCAATTTTAATTCTTCAGTACTTTTTGACAGACCCTGTATACTTAATTTTTATGTAGTGTGATAGATTTTGAAAAACCATAAAACTTTTGTATTTTAAAATTTTTCGCTAGCTATCTTACTTTAGTAAATAATCGACCGTTTCCATACATATCAGCGACCCTGTATATATATATATATATATATATATATATATATATATATATATATATATATATATATATATATATATATATATATATGAAATTCATTGGGCAGCATATAGTAATCGATTTTTTTTTAATGAAAATATTTTGATTTGTATAACTGGAAATAATTATTCCTCAAGTTTAATCATTTCAAATATCCAGTCAACACAACTTAAACGACTTATGTTCATGCTACTTCCTACTGCATTTACCGCCAATGTGTTGCTAATTGTTCTCCAATTCGGTATAATTAACATTGGAACATTTAGCATCGGTCCATAGAAGATTCACAATGTGTAATAATGAAGAGGAATATCTAATTTGAAGTAGACACTTGGAATATTTTGTTTTAAATTAATTAGAATTTTGACTGGGCAAATTTTCCATTTATCTTAGTCTTGATCAATAAAATTTGACGAAATGTTGTCAACTCAGAGTTCATAAAAGTCAGAAAACTTTTTCTCCCGAAATATTATTCGCGAAATATTATTGGAAAAAACCAAATGTAAAACGCTTTAGTTTTACTTATATAAAATTAAATTCACATTAATCTCATGCTGTACATTCGATAGAGTATCGTGGTACTTTTGGGAATGACAGAGTATTATAAATATGAAGAACTATTAATAATTATAATATACCTATATATATTTTTCTTATCGCTTTTATGTTTTAGCGTTAACGTAAACGAAATATAGATTGAAAAGCTCAAAAACAGCCATATTATAGGATAAGATGTTCAGTTGGCAACACTGAAACTAAGACAATTCAAAGAAATGAAATACTGCTTTGCGGTACTGAGCACGAGCCGAAGGCAGTATGCCGTTGGAATGACATGTAGATTAGAAACCGAGCGCCATTGTACTAGGAACCCAAAGCGCATTATAACTATAACTAGTCTTGACTACATTGCTTTGTATGTCGACAAAGATAGATATTGAAATATTCTTGGTATTGATAATGTGCTCAAAACTATTTTAGTCTTAGGAAGGTTGAAAAGGCAATGAATGTAAGGAGACATTCATGTATAAGTATCGTATTTATATATTTATATATATATATATATATATATATATTCATTAATATATATATATATATATATATATATATATATACATTTGTGTATATATATATATATATATATATATATATATATATATATATATATATATATATATATATATATATTATACACAAACTATTTCCGTACCGTAGGGGCTAGGGGGTGACCATCGAGCATATCACACTTTGGGAAACACTAGTTTAGAAGAAAATAACTAATTCTTGAGCATATTCAATACCTATCACCATTTTCATAGCATTAAACAAAAATATTTAAAAAACCAATGCATCTTTCTATCTGATTGAACCATAAGAAGTCAATTTTTATTAACTGGCATTTTTACAGATTGTTTTAAATGTCTACGAATTGATCCTAATTAGGCATTAGAGGCTAACTGATCATCATATAATTCATTCTAAGTGCAGGCAGAATGGATAGAAGTAACCCAAGTCTATGTAAATTCCAACTGCCAAGAAAAAGACCCGCTGTGACGTGCTGGGCGACTACTACTACATCCAAATGTTATACGGTAGATGTTTTTGTTTGTCATTCTAATGGTTGTTTATGATCAATATTCCCCAAGTGTTTCAGAAAAATTCAACAGTCATCCTATAAAAATTATATTTGTTTTTTAGGTGTCACATAAAATAATAATAAAATTTTCGTTTGGAATGTAGAGGTTACAAGGGTTTGTTGCCAGGCTATAAATTACCTTCAATTTAACCTGATCTTGAGGAAGTGTTATTTGAGAAAAATTTGAGATGGAAAATAAAGACATAACACGCTAAAATGAGAAAATTTAAACTAACTAGAGTAGCAAAGCAACATACTTAAGTCGTATTTTCCAAAAACATCAACTCAATTGTCATACGACTGAGCTTATAGGTACCTAACTCAGTTTGGAGGAGCTGTGGAGCTGCGCAAAAATCTAAAACTGCCTGAGAAATATGAATCTTCAACAAACAATAACTTAACTCAATTCGCATTGATATGCAAGTTTTATCCTTCTAACTCAATTTAGAGGGGTTGAGGGGTAATCAAAGATTTGAAAAACTGGTATATACCCTACAGACCAATGTAGGAAACTGAATTACTGAATTTATTGAAAGTGACCTAAATATAATATGTAGTCCGACTTCTTTCAGATTCAGAAGTTATTGAAATTGAATATAATTATTTATTAATTTTGTCTTCTGAAAATTTTGAAGATGTCACAAGTTTGTGACGAAACGTTCACTGCTTTCAAATCAAGTTTATTCATTTCAAACACCTGTTACTGCTACAAATTCGAAGAAATATATTGAAGTGTTGATATTTTATCAACTATTCGAATTATGCTTTCATACCGTTAATTACAATTAGGAAACACTGCGTATACAAAACCATATTACGAACGTGATATCTGATAAAAACAACTTTCAAAAATATTTATATTTTAGTAGGAGTTAAAAAACTCGTACTACCCACGTGTCATGACCATAATATAAACAAATGTAAGAAAGCTGTCGACGTAGTCCAAACAAGACCATAACTTCCCGTCTGTCTACCAATATTTTTTAAGGTTTATGCAGAATCCAAACCAACGTTCTGACCACGGTCGTGTCTTTAATATATTTATATTTAATTGGTCGTTGGACTAAAAGTGCTGAAATTGTTAGTCATGAAGACCGTGTAGTGCGTTACGTAATACCAGAGTACCAAGACCGAAAAGATAAGTGCTTGAATTAACACTGACAACTCAGCGTTGTAGAATTGATTGATTCCCATTAAGAAGTATTTTCTCCTCATAATTGAAAGGCATTGATGGATATGCCTAAGCTGTTGAATGATTTCTTTGAGAAACGTACAATATGTTGTACGAGCTATAAGATTATTGTATATTGTTGTAATAACATCTGATTCGTTATTTATTTCGAACTTTCGAAACTTATACAACAGAAATCTCTTATTTTACCAAGGAACTTTACTGATGTTTCACTACGAACGTAAAATATTTAATCTATCGTCGAACAATATTTCAACCTTAATTAGGCCAGAATTGATCCCTTTTACATGTTCGTCTATTCCTAGGGCACTCAAACATCTAATCTGATATACTTATAAGATGAAAATTTCAACCTTGAAAAACTTACTCTTTGTGTGAACTACTATGCTTTCAGTTTTCATTAATTCGTAACTATTTTAGTTATATTAATGATTTCAATAAAAATAACCTTCTTCGGTTAATCTATTGAAGAGCAGTGTTTGAATGAAGATTTCAATATAAGTATTATTAATTTTAAGCTAGCGACATTTTCGGAACTTCTTACCGGTTGAAGTCATTTGGGCCTGTTCGTATTTCCAGCTTTAAAGAGAAGTTCTTTCTCACTCATCTGACCCCTATTGCTACTAGGAGATTCCAATCAAAGTAAGGGTATATACACTGTTGGGTAGGTTTAGGCAGGACTTTTCCAGTGATTTACCCCAATTGGTGTGTTCCGACTCTTATCTGGGAAATGAGGGGCCCTCCAAATGATAAATTTTTCTATGTTGTTTGATTTTGCACAGCCTTGGACGAGATACCTACTTCAGCATAAGGATACTTTATAATGGCTCAAGAACAAGATGGAAAGAAACTGGTGCGTTTAGCCGGTAGATCAATTGGGACGATCCTAGGATCCTACTTTTAAAGGCACTTTTCAGTAAAATACTGTGTACACATATCCCAGAGACTTGTAACATGGCCATATAGGTTCCTTATATATTTGCCCTACAATTAACTGGGAGTTATGTCCACCTATATTACCAATCGGAGTGGTTATGCTTGCTGGCTAGTATTCGGGAGGTCCCAGATTCACACTCCGGGATCGACAGGATTGCCATGAGTTTTTCTCAAGGCGTAGGTATTAGTCACTGCTATCGAATGCTGGGCCAGTATTCATCCTCTTAACCCAGTCTAACCTCCTCACTTCCATAAATTATCTGGTCTGACCTATCCTTAATGCACTTGTACATACAAGTGTATCCTCTGATCTGGATGGAGGAGTTTAATCCCATAACTCAAGCAGCCGGCTTTCGTCAGTCGTCACACATACTTGAGGGAGGAATGAACCACGTGATCTTTCCTTTTTTCCTTCCACCTAAAGTGGCACCATTTTGGTCGAACATAGCACGATTTTTTAGAGAGTAGGCTAGATTGTAGGTGGAAGAAATTGTACGAGGGGTGAGTCACTTCATAAGAAATGTCAAAAGGCATGCAACTACACCGAGAACTACACCAAGGGATGTGGAACTATGTCAAGGGGTGTGTAACCTGAACGATAGCTTCATAGATGTTTATTATTAAACACTAGAGCATACACAGAAAGAAAACAGTTCGAACGAGGAAACAAATTTTGACGGAGACGCATCTTCTTCTATTTGAAATTCTCTTTCCATTCAAATATTCCTTTGATCAGAAAAAAATGATCTGAACGCATAGCTGTTCCTGCACCAGCGTCTGCCTTATAATCATTTATACTTCCGATTGTTACATAAAAATTTTCAATGAGGTCTATGTTTATGCTTAAGAATAAGTATTTTATAACCTCTTAAGATTGGAATAAAATTTCAGATATCATGTTGAGAGACGACAGAAAATAAAATTTTCAACGGCCCAAAAAAGCTGCAAAACTACGAAACAGAATTGATTTTTACTATAAAACATAAATCACCTAATTGTAATTGAAATTAAAAATTATTAAAAATTATAGTGCCAAATTTAATACTAGAGTAATTCAGAATTTCTCTTACTGATATTATCTATAGTTCATCATCAGATAGCAAGAAATTTTTCAATTATTTTTGAAATTGTATTTGAACTCAAAACACTGATAGTACTGACAAATAGCTCATAAATTACCAGACGAATTAGAGTGCAAAATTTTATAACAACAGTTGGAACTGCGGTCAGAATATCTCTGGAAGTATCATAACGGCGAATACTTAACTCGACATAAGACGTATTATAAGTACTGGCGTCATCACAGCCGCCGAACTACAGTCACGAAAAAACGACAGATTAATTCGCGAGAAATTTGCACACATGTGTTTCGAACGATTTTTTGACTCGTGAGAGAAGCCAAAGTATACAAGTTCTCACGGAGAAGTTCTACAAGCGCCAAATGTGCAGGATAATTTGAGGATTGATAGTCTGAAATCTCTGGATGAAATATTAAGGATCCATTTACTCTGGCCGAGAAGGATCAATTAGTATCATCATCTCGGACATATTTCTGGAAAGTGAGGATGGTTATAACTTCTATATGATAAATATTATTGTTATATATTTTAACGAGCAATTCTTTGGCATATATATATATATATATATATATATATATATATATATATATATATATATATATAACAACAAAGAAATTAGTCGCGGGAAAATATTAAACAAGTAGAGCAGAATTATCGGTATAGCCCGCTTATATGGAAACAGCCGTTGACACGTGTTTCGGACTCTTTGGTCCTCATCAGAACGGCGTAGCCAAGCATTGGATTGAAAACTTGGAGATGAAAATAGCACAACAAACGAAATCCCCTGCTACGGAAGACAATCACACATTTGTGGCTTATTGTTTGAACTCTCCGGTTTGGGAGATTTGGCATTAATCGCCTCCGTGGCAAAGTTTGACCAAATCTCCCAAACCGGAGAGTTCAAACAATAAGCCACAAATGTGTGATTGTCTTCCGTAGCAGGGGATTTCGTTTGTTGTGCTATTTTCATCTCCAAGTTTTCAATCCAATGCTTGGCTACGCCGTTCTGATGAGGACCAACGAGTCCGAAACACGTGTCAACGGCTGTTTCCATATAAGCGGGCTATACCGATAATTCTGCTCTACTTGTTATATATATATATATATATATATATATATATATATATATATATATATATATATATATATATATATATATATATATAAGTGAGAATTCTTCGTGTTATCGAGACAAGTCCATAAAATTAGGTGAAACTAGGACATTTATTTGAAACTGATCAAACAATCCTCCTGGCGGAGCTGGTTTCCATCGATTGTGATAAACATCTTAACATTTCTAACATGTACCGTCTAAGGTAGATGGAGATATTTCGATGCTTTTGAACTCTTATAACCAGCTCCGTATATATATTTGTGTATCTCGAAAACGGCTTTAAAACGATTTGGAAAAAAATTTGTATTTACATAGGATTTTAATTTGAATTTGAAGTTTACCCTCGAGTTTACCTATATAGTTGTATTTTATGTAGAAACGCAATTTTACACAAAAAATTATTATTTCATACAAAGCCATCTCGTAAATGTTTGTCGTTCGTATATTATTGCCGATGGAAGACATTAAAATTTTGTAAGATGGCGCATTCAAACTAACCTAAACTGCGTCACTCAAATCACCACTCGTGTTGTACACTCACGGAGTTTCAACATTCGCGGATATGCTAGAATGAGTGACTCATGAGCATAGAATGTCTACTGTACAGACCGAAAAAATGACTTTGTCCAATGTTAAATAAAAAAAAACTTTATCCATCAACAGTGATTTTCAAAAAAAAATTGGTTACAGTCCTTTTATCTTTAAAAAGATTATTGGACGAAATAATTTTCCTCATAAAAAGCCGAGATTATCGCTTCTTTAAGAAAACAAGAAATTTTACTTCAAATGTGAATACCTTCAATAATTAGAAAAAAAGTATATTCTGGAAAATGTTAACATACGGTGTTTCCAGTTGTCCTCAAATTGAAATCATTTTTCGACTAGAACCGAGACAAAATTGGAGTGTTTCCTCTTTCTTAAGTTACAAATTGGGAATAAATTTGATTCCAATCTATATTGAGTGATGCATGAATTATATATTTTGCATCCTTTTTCATTAATTTATTGTGGCCGAAAAAATGCCAGACATATTCCTATTTCATATAGTTGTTGGGAGCTTATAATATCATCAGTATTGCTAATTCGAGAATAAATATAAAGATTTGTATAAATTACAGAGCCACCTACGAATAATCTCAAGAAGACAGGAGAAAAATCGAACCACATTATTCATTTGGGGATCTGTACTACCTCACGTAAGGGTAGGTCACCAAGTGTATCCCATCATTAGGAAGGTCTTGGCCAAGACCGATCCAACGTGCATACCATTAGGATTGGTTGCTCCTAGAAGCCATAATGAGCAAATTAGAAAACAAAGAACTTTTCGCTACAGCTAGAAGTTCGAAACTTCTGCTATATCCAGAAAATTAATCATCCTTAAAATAGCAAATTATCTGATTTTCGGTTATCAAATTTTCTTGTTTATATGTGTGATATAATATTCACTATTGTTAACAAGTATTTTACATAATGAAACAGCTTTTATATTTTTCGCACACAGATTTCGAAGAAACCCTAGTAGAGGCGAAAAATATAGTAATGAAAGTTCTGTAAGTCTCTTAAAAACAAGATATTTGCTGGGGATCATTGAAAAATTACACATACTCAAATTATAAAGTTGTCAGTTGAATGATAAAAAATTGAAGAAACTGATTTATCAGAAAATATAAGTTCGAAACAGTCATCTTTTTAAATACAAAGACACGTAAGTATATTCCAATGCCTTCATCAAGAATGTGAACAAACTGTCCCACGTAATTCTAGTAAATAATAACCTACAAATTAATTTTTATCTTAAACATCAATTAGTTCATCGCACACTCCCAATATTCGATGACGCGTCACATAAGTCGAATAGCTTAACGGGCAACTGGAGATAGGTCAGTTGATAATGTCGAGATTGCCTGCTTGGAGGAGAATTGCGGCCATCTTAAGAGCCGAGAACGCGCTAAGCGCTTAGAGATGTGTTAATTATCTTAAGTCGCATGTCAAACTGTCTATAATTGGAGACGAGATGTTCGGATTAACACGTGTTTCTGCTTTTTGATACATTTGCGTTATCTGTGAATTAGATATGTAGACGGTGACGACGGTGGTGCACATGATGGTTAAAACAGGTACCTACGGAGTACCGCATCAAAAAAACTGTAGCAAAACTGGATTCGGTTGTATTTCGTGATGATGAGAGAGTACTTAAGTGCAGATGATATTGTCAATTGAATTAACTCAAACTAATTACTATGATAATTAATACATACCCAGTTATGGTTTGGTCGTACTTGCATAATTGTGGTAATAACTATGGTGTATGCGAACATCGACTGAAAATATCCAGATCTACTTGATTATGCCAGTCAGAACTATTAGTACCTTACGGTTTAACAGTGGATGATACATTTAAACTGAAGAAAACTGGATATGATTATATTTCGTGATGATGAGAGAGTACTTAGGTGCAGATATTGTCAATTGAATTAACTCAAACTATTTACTATGAGAATTAATACATACCCGGTTATGGTTTGGTCGTACTTGGATAATTGTGGTAATAACTATGGTGTATGCGAATATCGACTGAAAATATCCAGCTCTACTTGATTATGCCAGTCAGAACTATTAGTACCTTACGGTTTAACAGTGGATGTTATATTTAAACTGTAGCAAACTGGATATGGTTGTATTTCGTGATGATGACAGAGTACTTAGGTGCAGATATTATCATTTTGAAATTAACTCAAACTAATTACTATGAAAATTAATACGTACCCAGTTATGGTTTGGTCGTACTTGGATAATTGTGGTAATAACTATGGTGTATGCAAATATCGACTAAAAATATCCAGCTCCACTTGATTATGCCAGTCAGAACTATTAATACCTTACGGTTTAACAGTGGATGATATATTTATTTCAATAAAATCACTGGGAAAGAAAATTCATGAATCGGAACATTATTTCCCAAGTTTTCAGCCAACAGCAAGGATTTGTTTTCAGTGAAAGTACTACTTATAAGGAGTTCTGATTTGGAAATGACTTCATCTATCAAAGCGTTCCTTGTTTGTCAACAATTCACGGAAGAATTGTCCGAATTTCTGTTCAAAATATATCACAATATTGAAACCCAGATCTAAACAAAATATTAACGAAATATTACATTCGCTGTTTTGATAAGATGGCGGATCTTAGGTTATTCTGCTACTTATTAACCAGCATGAAGTAAAACTCGAATAGCATGGAACATATACTTACTTTTTGTCAGACGACCAGAATGATTAATTTCCAAATCTTTTTAAATGGAATATACATTCAGTGTCTAAACTCAAGAGAAATTTCTCAATGTCTCTTACATCTGCTGATTGCCGAATATAGCTCATAATGCAGAGTTTTGCCAATGCAAATATTTATTCACACCTTTGGCCAAATAATAAATTATATATTGTAATTAAGCCGATGAATGTCGTTGAGGGGACTTGATATTTCGAAGAAGATGATAGTGAAAATAAGGTTAAACAATGAGAATTTTTGTGTATCCATGGCTGCTATGTGCCAATGGACAATAAGACGACACTGAATTATTGAGCTTGGAAGAATATCTCGAAATGTAATGAATATCTATAATATTTGCCTTAATGAGGTTTGATAATATGAAAATAAAATGAATGAATCAATAAGATATTATACGTAAAACTATTGATTCAATCATTTTACAAAAAAGTTGTACTATATGCCCTAATTTAAATCACAAATTGAACACCCTCTCTCTTCGTTTCAGTATAATAATTGTAGTCAACATTACACAAACTTGCTTACTTGCAGTTTGTAGGAATATAAGATATATTTTAGTTACAAAGTCTCTTCAATTATTTTATTGGATATGAATAACAGGAGCATGATGAAGTTATCAAACTTTGTAATAATCAACACATTCAAACAAAATTCAAATTCCTCTTGAATATTACAGAGAAGATTTTTTCACCTAAAAATGAAACAAACTTCAGATAATCTATGAATAATATTGAAACATAAGCTAAATATCAAAGTATATAACACGAAGAATATTTCTTAGTTAAATTCAGCGAACAAAATTCAATGATAAAAGCAGATAATTTCAAAAATTATTAGCTCATCATATTCGATGAATTTTTGAAGTGTAATGCAATTTGTTCATCTGCATATAATGACACTAAGCATAACAATGCAAAATTACATTGTCATTGGTAATGACCCCCATGTTACACCTAACGTGTTCTATTTCAATTTGCTAACAAAGTATGGAGATTTAGAAATAAAATGTACGTTTAAGCTTTTCAGCACAAGAAGTAACAGGAAGGCGGTAGTGACAAATATATCGTTGATGAATCCGAATCGAAGGACCAATAAATTTGTACATACGGGACATTTCATAATGTATCAATTAGGTATCAAACACTAAGGTCCTCTTAAAATTGCATATTTTCTATAATACCAAAGGCATATTAGAAAAATTGAACAGCACAAAAAACATCGCAACACTGTTAATATGCTCAACATATTGAATAACTTATACTTATAAGGAAGTCTGTGGATTTAGGAGGAAAACATGCTTTTAAGCTTTTCGATACGATGACTTACAGAAATTAGTAATAAATATATCGTTGATGTTCATGAATCCGACTCGAAGGACCAATAAGTAATACATAAGGAAAATATCATAATATATCCATTAGGTACCTACTACTATGTTGAAAATTTACCTTCCAGTCCAGTCACATTCATCTCTCATGCCATAATGGCAGATAGAGCCCGAAAATAAAACCAGAATAATGAAAAAGAGATAAAATACTGAATTCTCTAAAAATTAAACTTTTTCCAGAATAGTAAACGCATATTACAAAAATTTAATAGCACAAGAAACATCCCAACATAATCAAAATTTCATAAGAAAGTCGGTAGATTTAGGAGGAAAACACACTTTTAAGCTTTTCAACACAAGAAATTGCAGTAAGGCGTCAGTGATAAATATATCGTTGTTGTTCATGAATCCGACCCGAAGGACCAATAAGTAATAACGACATGCGGGACATTTCATAATGTATCAATTACTACTAAGTTGAAAATTTTACCTTCCAGTCCAGTCGCACTCGTCTCCCATGATGGAAGCAGAAGATAAAACCACAATACATCCAATAATGAAAAAGTGATAAAATACTGAGGTCCTCCAAAAATTGCACATTTTCCAGAACACTAAACGCATATTATGAAAATTGGATAGCACAAGAAACAGCGCAACATAATCATTCAAATTACATGTTCTTTGAAATCAAGACGCATAATGTCAATTTCGCGACCTTGTTTCTGAATAATTCGTTATTACTCGAGCAGTATACTTGACAATAATTAATAGCAATTGCTCAAATTGACTTGATTGCTAATGTCACATAAACAACAACGTAAACATCGAATGAGAGAATCGACAGAAACACGTACTACTACGACAAAGAGTAGAGAGCACACTGAGTCAAATTAAAGTTGGTGTTTTACCGCCTTGAGCAACAAGTGTTTGAAATCGACGGAACCATCCGAACGCGAGACGAGAGCAGTCGAATGAAATTCCCCGCCTATAATTATGATACGATGCAGTTGAACGGGTCTAAAGGGCCCGAAGGGTCTGTTGACTTCGGGTGATAATTCTCTATAAAATGTTAGGGTTCTTATACACCACGTATGATTTCTTATTCTCATTATACTGATTTATGAAAGCTATTGAATTAACTAGATCTTTCGATGTAATAGAAGAAATATTCTTACAAAATAACGTTATAAAAAGGGAGATTTGCAATACATGCTAGTATTTCGTATACCTATATTCCATAATCTAATTCAATGAGCATGTAATCTCTGTATATTACCCATAAATAAATATCAATTTATTTATTATATATATTATTATAACCTCAAAAGTTAATTGAAAGTTCATCTCTTACTAGGAATTCGAATCTGAAGCTAATATGCAACAAGTTGTAATGATACGTCTTGCATAATTTAGTAGGGATAATTGGGAGACAATTGCTGTTTTTTGTGTTATTTTCATATTTACATTTTTTTCAACAAAACCAAGGATTACTTACTTTCACAAAATAGTCCATCTTATAATTATGTTAGATTCAACTAGATTGTTATGATTGAATTACATGGGCGATTCACTAAATGTGTACCTACCACATTTGAGATTTATATGATTTAAATCTCTTCTTTAGATTCCATCTGTAACAGAAACTGAACACTCAAAAATAGTATATGTTAAGACAGAAATTTTTTAAATTAACTATTTTTAATCTACGCGAGCGATGTTCTCTTAAAGTCCAAGCATACTTATACGGTTTATGAATTTATTAACATTGTAGTACAAAAGTCTACTTAAAAATTATAAAGTGCTTTTTTTTTGCCACGTATTCTTGCACTAAATGTTTCTTCCAGTAATGTCAGTGATTGCTTTCGATTCTGCGAAATTTCTTATTCTAAGTTGTAGTGTGTCAATTTTTCTGTAGGTGCCTTACAATGGAGATAGAATTTTATGCTTTTTAACTACAAATGCCGTATTATTAACAATTTTATATTTTTTTGAATGGAAAATGTTTCCGTATTGTTTTTTTGTATATATATATATATATATATATACATATATACCTATTTGTTTGTATTTTCGTTGGTCTGCCAGTGCATACTTAAGGTTTGGATTTTCTTGGGAATAGTCCATAAGTGACTCAACTCGGGTCTAAATCATTTTATTTGACGTTTCGGTAACTCATTTTGACCTTCTTCAGAATATATTAAATGAAGCATCAATTTGGTATGCCCTTACTTAATACATTTTCAAGAGATGATTCGTTGGATGAAATCATAGAACTCTATATATATATATATATATATATATATATATATATATATATATATATATATATATATATATATATATACCTATAAATATATATATATATATTTATATATATATATATATATATATATATATTTATATTTATATAGTTTTGCGAATTATTAATAACTTATATTCATTTTGGGCAAAGTCAATAATATGTTATACTTATATTTAAGCAAGGATATTCATTTAACAGTGCAATTGTTAAATAACTTCTGTGTGTAAAATTTCAACAATGATATATCCAAAATACTTCAAGCGTACAAAGTTATACTGAAAAAAAAAACTGAATATAATAATAAATTCATAAGCTTATTATCACTAGAAGCGATAACAAGTTGATCATCTTTTCCATAAAAATTCCAATGTCATAAAAAATTTATTGATCAATTAAACTAATAACAAGCTGATCATCCTGTCTATAAACTGATGATTAAACAACTAATATTCTTCTACGTAACCATTCCAGGCAACTAATTCTTCCATCAGGTATCAAAAGACTGATTCCTTAAGGCTGTATAGTCTTAAGTATAGGGGTCATCTACCGGTAGAATCTTTTGGCTCTTCTGATGAAATGTAGAGCATATACTTCGAACTGTCTGTTGGATGACAATTTTAAATGAGAGATTTAGTCAATAAGTAATATTAAAGTTTTATCAAAACACTGAAGAAGAAATGCAATGATAAATGATGATTATCAAAGTACAGAAGAAGTAATTTATATAAATACTTATATCTCGTTGCATATTGTTATAGAAGAAGCGATCTATTATAAACTTCCAATTAACAGATGACAAATGAAAAGAAACTAGATAAGGAAAATGTAGTACTATCGACGATTATAATTCGTGTTCTGTATATATCTATATATATATATATATATATATATATATATATATATATATATATATATATATATATATATATATATATATATATATATATTTATATATGACTAATGCAATTATTTTCTTACGGTATTGAATCTTTAATAAGCTGATGGACTTATTTATATATAACTTTATCGTTATTTGAAAAGCATTTCACAAATAGCAAAATGTTACCATTAATAATGAAGAAATATGTACTTAATAGTCTAATACTCATTCATTTTATTTAATATAAAGATTTTGATTATACTAAGTAGTAAATAATTCCAACCTCCACAAAGTCTTTGTACCAAAGTCACGTCAGTTTTGGTTACCACACCGATCCTTCCTTGGAGCCATGTTAATTTTTCAACTTTTAGACCTTGTCGAAATAAGTGCTACAAAGAAATACACGGTCACTTTAAATGCGACTGTTATCTCCTTATCGTTAAAAAATCTTGATGTTCCTTATTCTTCCATTGTGTGCGTTGAAAGAAGTATACCCTAAATGGCTACAGACATAAATTTCAATTATGAGTCAAGTTCTAGGTAGGCAGAGGTAAACTGGACGTTTGTGGGTTTTACCTCGAAGCAAGTAAGAGCGCACCGACTATTTCTATAAAGATCCCTTTGATATCTATCTTCACGTGTTATCCAACTAGAAATTACTTTCTCTCGACTTCGTACAATCAATTTGCTTTAAATTCATTTTCCAAATGCCAAATTTGATGTAGTTTATGGTCCAGTAGTTTGAAAAATATTAGTTATTTATGTACCAAGTGCGTTATATAGATCCACTGAAAGAAATTTCTGGTAAATGCAACAAAAAAATTGCAAATACAACAGAAATTTCTGTTCCCACAGTGACTGCAGTGCAGTCTGTTAGATCAACGATTCACTTTCTGCTAAATTCAATTTGTTAAAGTAACAAGAATTTGTTGAAATTAAAAAACGGGTTCTACTACTATTGCAATCACGAATTGTTGAAGTTGCAACTTTAAATTGCAATTTCAACATTTTTAACTACATAATTTATCGTCTCATTCTGTTCTTTTAACAAACTGAATAGTATTGGATATACCAAACATGCTGCTGTTACAACAGTATGGCCTGTTGGGAATAACACTTCGAAGAGAGTTTAGTCTGCTATTCCAGCAGATTGATATGATTAAATGTATTTGTATTCTGTTAATTCTGCAGAATGTCTCGCAAATGAAAATATATATGTCTGTTGAATCTACCAAATTTCATGCTCTTTGTACAAGATGGTTTGTAAAATTCACAGCATCTATTGTCATTGATGCAGGACATTACCGTTAATACAACAAGATATATTTCATTCATAGTATTTATATTGCTTCATACAAATTACTACACACACACACACACACACACACACACACATATATATATATATATATATATATATATATATATATATATATATATATATATATAAATATATATATATATATATATATATATATATATATATATATATATATATATATATATATATATATATATATATATATATATATATATATATATATATATATATATGCTTATGTAGTAATGTGAATAGAGCAATATGAAATGCAATGAAATGAATATATCTCGATGATATTCATAATAAGTCATCACCAGGAATATGAACCAATGCTACAGAGCATCTAGCAGCTATGATATACATTGTTCTACCAGGACAATAACATAGATATAACCCAACAAATAACACAGATATTCTTCTACCAGTTGAAACAAATTTTATCTATGACTTAATTTTAAATATTCAAAACTGAGGAAATTAAACTATTTATTGTTCTTAATTCATTTATAAATCATACTAACAACTTTATTATTCGAAATACCATGTTTGGAAAAAAGGAAATAAAAGTATGTATGTGAATGTATAAAATATAATTGATTTATCAAAAAGTAACAAATGAACATAACATCCCAATATCGCACACGTTTTCAATACAAACTTTTACAATGTCTGTGTAGGTTTTACATATATTTACCTATGTATATATATATATCCATTTGTGTGAAATTTTTCTTGATTTTCAAGCAATAACATGCACTATCGCTTGAAGAAATGAGCCGTTACAAAATGATTGACGCTTCATTAGGTGTGAAAATAACAGATTCGTTCTGTACAATTTACAGAATAGTTGTTGTAGTAACAGAATTCATAATTTGACTGAATATTCTGCACGCTGTACAATTTGTTTTGTTGAATCTGCATGATTGTCTGCAATGTTTACCATCATAAAATGTTGAAAGAGCAGAATGAACTTCTAGGAAATCTGCAGCTCATCCTGCAAGTATTACAGATTCAAATCGTTATTATAGTTAGTTACGTTAGCAGAACTAGTTCCATAAATTCTGCATTATTCAGTTATTTTAGCAGTTGAGATTCGTTATGTCAGCAGAATGATCTGTTGGATTTTAGCAGAAATAATCTGTTGAATGTTATTGCTATTCGAGCAGCTGAATTGCTATCGGTGTAGTATTCCCCCTAGCAAAATGAGACTTGAAGATTTGACAAACTGATTTGTTGCATATACCTGATACTTTCTCTGAATTCACAGCAGTTCCGCTATTTCAGCAATAATACCTCCAGCAAATAGAACTGCTAAATATTTTTTTTCCGTGTCTCAACGCCCGATTGGCGTTAGGATCTAGTAACGCTCGTGGTGCATACAAGATATTATTTTTCACGAAAAAATTATTTTACTACAATGAAAACTCGATTTCAAAATCGGTTCATTGCTCCTATACTTTCCATTTTCCTTCTCATAGTGAACGTCATTGCTTATTTCTTTGTGTAGTCTTATAGAATGAATGGAAACGAAAATGAATTTACTCAAGAATATCATAGAAAATGCAGCCAAAGCTGCGAATAATTCATTGCCGGAGAAATCCAGAGTCGTATACGACAAGGATTATAAAGTATTTAATCAATGGAAGTTGCTTCATTTCTCCTCGTACAGTGAGCGTGCGTTATGATCCATTATGCCCGCTCATAACGCCCTAGGGTATTATGAGTGTATTTATAGCTACAGTATCTAAGGTAAAATAAACAAATTATATAAAAGTGAAAAATAAAATAATATATATAAGAAAAAAACATTGAGCATCAGAAATCTGTCACCAAAGGTCGTACTTTTCGAGTTAAGTGCTTCGCGTCGAGTTGAGATTCAAATGAAATGACTTATGGTTTGAAAACCATACTTTAATAGTACACCGAAATAAAAACTGGAAAATAATTTATTTTATTCCAAAAAAAAAATTCGAGAAATGCATCGCGTACCTAATGATGAGGAAGCAAGGAGTTGAAACCAAAATAGGATTGTATTTCAACATGACCTCAATTCACGTAACAAATTTCAACCCTCTAACTCTATCCGCAAAAGCTGTGGAGTTGTGAAAATTTTCAAAAACCACGAAAAAGCAAGAAATATTTCCGTAAAAATGGCGGCAGTCGAAAAAATATACCCAAAGTTTTATAGTTTCGTCCTGCCTCTAAAACAATAATAAACTTCACCTCATTTGGTTTGATGGGTGCCACTGGAATTGCCATTACGTAACCGAAAAAAATTGATATATATATATATATATACACTGGCCAGCAAAATTAACGCACCACTGAAATTTGGGTCAATTTCAAAGTTAATTTTCTCGCGAACTGCTGAATCGATTTAGGTAAAATTTTTTTTCAATGTAGCTTAAATCTTCAGAAATGACGTTATGCAAAGAGAGAAAATTTAAATTCAAGTTTAAGGCATATACTGGGTGTTTGAAGAAAAACTAGTAAAATGCACAACATTTGTCATATTCTGTGGGAATTCCCATCAACAGTATAAGGTGTCTCTCTAAGTCAAAATATAGCCCCATCTTTTACAAGCATTTTGTTTTTTTATTCACTTTTTTATCTTGCTTATTAAATGAAATACGGAATTTAATGTAAAACGTAACAACTAAAATTTATTTTAAAAAAATTTGAAATAAAATCTTAATCAAAATAAAAAGTCAACAGTGTTTTCTCCCCTATTCCTTATAACTGATTGACATCGACGACCCATATTTTGAACCAGACGTCTAATTTTTGCGATCTATATTTGTCCATATTTCCCTCATAATGTTTTCTACATCATCCAAGGAGGCAGGTGGGGGTTGATGATCTCTAAGCTGACTTTCATTAGATCCCATAAATGTTCTGGTTAATTTAGTTCTATTTTCGCAGTATGTGGTCTGGCATTACCTTGCATTAGTATAAAATTATCTCCAATATAACCAGCCATAGGGACCACATGCTCTGACAAAATTTCGTCAATGTACTTTTCGCTATTTAAAGGTGCTCCATGCAAGGACATGATGTCTGTACGAGCTGCCAAAGAAATTCCGCCCCAAAACATCACAGAGCCTCCATTGAATAACTCGGTTTAGCGAATATTATTTTGTGAATAACGTTCGTTTGGCTATCGAATAATTGCTGAGCTTCGATCCTTGCTGTAGAGATAAAACTTCGTCTCATCAGTGAACAAAACTCGTTCCCAATCTTCAGCAGTCCAGTTCACATGTTCCCTAGCAAATTGAAGTCTTTAAGTCTTTTTTCGACATTAAATTCCGTATTTCATTTAATATGTGAGATAAAAACGTGAATAAAAAAACAAAATGCTTGTAAAAGATGGGGCTATATTTTGACTTAGAGAGACACCTAATACTGTTGATGGAAATTCCCACAGAATATGACAAAAGTTGTGCATTTTACTAGTTTTTCTTCAAACACCCAGTATATGCCTAAAACACGAATTTAAATTTTCTCTCTTTGCATAACGTCATTTCTGAAGATTTAAGCTACATTGAAAATTTTTTAAATCTAAATCGATTGAGCAGTTCGCGAGAAAATTAACTTTGAAATTGACCCAAATTTTAGTGGTGCGTTAATTTTGCTGGCCAGTGTATATATATATATATATATATATATATATATATATATATATATATATATATAACATGTTTGAGAAATGAAACTCTGAGTTTAACGATTTTCACATATAATAAAACAACAACAGTTACACAACGCGATTCGCTGACACTACAGCTTCTTCAGGTGCGAATTGCAAACTAAAACTAAAATATCTAATGCAAGGTTTGCAAAGTACAATTATAAATTTGGAAAATCCATTCTGGGATTCTAAGAACAAACTACCTACAATCATTGAAAAGGTTAAGAAGGGGGGAGCTGTTCACATCCACTTTTCAATGAATGAAGGTAGTTTGTTCTTAGAATCCCAGAATGGATTTCCCAAATGTATAATTGTACTTTGCAAACCTTGCATTAGATATTTTAGTTTTAGTTTGAAATTCGCACCTGAAGTGTCAGCGAAACGCGTTGTGCATCTGTTGATGTTTTATTATATGTAAAAATCCTTCAACTCAGAGTTTTATTTCTCAAACAATTGATTTTCATCGAGTAACGGCCTCATCAATTAATATATATATATATATATATATATATATATATATATATATATATATATATATATATATATATATATATATATATCAACAACAAAAGAATGTCGAAAAAAGTGGCCGAGAAGGTCTAAAACGAATAAAAAAGTACTACACACCCTGATTGTTGACTTTCGATACTCTGCAATAGTCTATTATATTCGGGGAGATTAGAACTGAAAGTGAAAACTTATATTGTTCAAAAATGTATCAATTTCTATGCTGTACACTGAATTACTTGATAACCATATCGGTAGTACTACATTTGCGTAACTTCCAAGAAGTAATCTGGACAATGCCGTATTTCGGCATCGTTCCAGTATACGTAAACACAAGCATTATAGAGCACGGGCCAAAGCAGGTATAACATTACTTTGAGTAAAAACAGGTGTTGACTACCAATACCTGAAATTTATGGACAGAAATCATTTTGTATTGAATAATCATTGACAAATGTTTAAATGATTTATGCGAAATTTTTTATTTAATCGAAATATATCACAGGCTTCTCTAATCTTCGTTCCTATTCACATTAAATGTGGGTAACTAGATTTTGTACACTTGATTCATGAATTGTATTTAAATGACCTTATACGTATATATATATATATATATATATATATATATATATATATATATATATATATATATATATATATATATATATATATATATATATATATATATATATAATATATATATATATATATATATATATATATATATGTATATATATATATATATATATATGTATATATATATTTATATATATATAATATATATATATATATATATATATATATATATATATAATATATATATATATATATATATATATATATATATATATATATATATTTATATATATATATATATATATATATATATATATATATATATATATATATATATATAATATTAATATATATATATATATATATATAATATTTATATATATATATATATATATATATATATATATATATATATATATATATATATATATATCTATATATATATATATATATATATATATATATATATATATATATATATATATATATATATATATATATATATATATATATATATATATATATATATATATATATATATATATATATATATATATATCAATTTATTTATCTTTCAGTAGCAAAACAAAGGTATTAACGTTTAAAAACCGATTTAAGTAACAAGTTATTATTTAATTCCGAAATTAAAAATTTTTTCAGAACATTTGAAAGACGAAATATCTATAATATACTTATTTGTTAAAAAATAATGCGTACAGATATTTATTGCGGCAGTGTACGGTAGGTTAAAATTGATTTTCATTTGCATCAGAAATCATTTCGAAGTTTGCAATGATAACTGGAGAAAATTAATAATTCAATTACAGAAATTATGACGAAGTATTTTCTCCCATTTCTCCATAAATAATTTTCGTCGAAAGTCAAAACTTCAGGAAAACCATGAATTACCTACCAAAATAGAATTTCAAAGGACATACAATTAGAACTTATCTGCACTTCTCATCAATTTTTGCTTAAACATTTTTCACTTGGGAAATAATCTGATAAATAATCATAGCGGATGTAGAGATAAGGTAAGGACTACTTGAAAATCAAAATATAAGTTAGGAATAAGAAGAAACGAATTGGGGCCAACAGAAATATATGCTTCAAAACAGGGGAATACACGATAATGCGTGGGAAAAATAAATTATTCCTAATCAGGACAGCTGACCGAAATTTCGCGTGGGATAGGATGGATGATAATTGTGGTTAACCTATTTATTTATTTTTGGAAAATTTGAGGTTGTGATATATATATATATATATATATATATGCATATATATATATATATATATATATATATATATATATATATATATATATATATATATATATATATATATATATATATATATATATATATATATATATATATATAATTATATATATATATATATATATATATATATATATATATATATATATATATATATATATATATATATATATATATATATATATATATGTAAGTTTGGAGTTTCGTCCAACCTAACGATGCGCTCAGTGCAGTCGACTGAGCGGATCAGGGTTGCGAGGTTTCTCAAAGATTTATCAGGTCATCATATCCAGATACCTTGACTACTGTTCATTTTCAATTGTATAAATTTGACACTGTCATAAATTGTATATTTGTTGAAAACAAACATATTCATTTGTGAATTAATGTACTTGTTTGTTGATTCAGGTAATGTTATAATGTATTGAATAGGTTACATGTATGTAATTATGTATTTTAATAAACTTTTCAGTTATTGCTAGCATCAACAGCCGTACTAAATTCATCATAAGTCTTGATAGCAGACTTATATATATATAATATAATATAGGTATATATATATATATATATATATATATTCATTTGCTGCCTGTATAGGGGATAAAATCGGAGCGTTTGTTACTGACGGTGTGTAAATGTTGCATTACATTGAATTGATTCACCTTGATGACGGAGTGATTCATCTATCTGTAAGATGTGGTTCATTTGTTTCCGACTGGTGATGCTGTGTCATATTTATATGTCATTAAGTTACTAGAAGGAAAATATAAGAACAATTGAAATATTTGATTGTTTATCACTTTCGATGGATGGATGATACTGATGAGCCCCAAATGAGATCGAAACAGTCTGTCTATCATTTCCGTTGATTGAGATAAACAACTTTATGTTTCTAACATTCTCCGTCCAAGGTATATGGAAGTATTTCGATGTTTCGTGAGCTCCGCTAGGAGATTTGTTTGATAAGTTTCAAATAAATGTCCTAGTTTACTTTATATATATATATATGTTTATATATATATATATATATATATATATATAATACATGTATATATATATATATATGTATATATATATATATATATATATATATATATATATATATATATATATATATATATATATATATATATATCTGTTTGGTTTTGATAATCTCAAATAATCTTGGGACTATGGCTCAACTCAAATTCTTCATATCGTTTATTTTTCCCCTATTTTTCGATCCTGAGGTGCCTTATTGATTGAGAGTCCTTGAAGAAGGCATCATGAATTGTATACATGAATATATAATTACATATTGCTATATATTTTATGGGGGTCTACGACCAAAATTTGAATTTACGAAGAAGAATAATTGAAATTTCAATCTGTATGTTTCTATGACTTTTTACAATTGCTCGGTGATATCGGGTCATTAATAGCACTCATATTATCCACACGTACTATCCTCTGATGGAACAAGATAAGAATAAACAAATCACCACCTAGAATAAACAATCTTGATTGGATTTAATAGGATAGACACATCAATCTATTGTTTGTGAACTGGAATAATTTACCATTATTTTTAATCATCAAATAAATTTCTTTGTTTAATGATAGTTTTCTTTGTTTAGTGATAGCTACGATAGCAGATTCATTTTACATATTTATCATTACCAAAGTTTCAATTGAATTTCGTTTCGATTCTTCAAGTGAAACTATACGACACAAAAACTTGTATAAATGATTTTTCGAATGAAATACTTATTCTAAATAATATAAAGACAGAGGAACGTCATGCACTATCAATAACGTGGAAAAAGCTGAAACATCAAACAATTGACTGACATAAACATTAGGGGTAGAGTGTGGGAACGAAGGGTGGCCAGAAAAATTACTGAGGGGAGTTCGGCTGCTATTACTGCCACAAGGTGAATAATTATCAAATATAGAACCATGCCGCATTCGAAAACATATTGACCCAATGTGAAGATCTAAGGGAACGATAAAGGGGAATGAAACAACTAACACAAAGAATACTCGGAGAAAGTATTAATTGCATGAGATTTTAGATAGCACTTAATTAGCTTTGAATAAGAAGTTTGTAAAAGTGGATAAGTGGATAATTCTAATATTTTCAGATATTGAATTATAATTGATTTAATTTATGAAATATTGATTGGAAAATGAGAAGCATCTATTTTGAGATCACCTCCTGGTTTTTCTAACAATTTTTTCGAGAAGTACCATCGAATTTAAGTAGTTTAGAGATTATAATTTTTTATGGTATCTAGAAAATTATTGATATTAAGAAGAAATCATAGGCAGTTCTTCAAGCTGTAAGATTGTTTCTATATTTTTTATTGTTAAATTTAATTTGATATTTGGAATCAAGTGTGTGGTTCATTTTAATTTTGAATAGATTTAAGTTTTGTTTATATTTTTTTAGTCGTATTTTATCCCATAAAATACATACTATTGCAGTGTATCGAAGGAAAGCAGTCAGGTGCGGGAGTATTTTTTCTATCCGTTCTCGACCTCCTAGACCACGATTTTCTAAAAATTTTTTATGTCTGATTATATATATATATATATATATATATATATATATATATATATATATATATATATATATATATATATATATATATATATATATATATATATACATATAGGGTAGCGAGAAAGTCTGGCAGCAAGGTATTTTTTAAGACTATTAAACGCATAGTCATCAAATTTCCCTCAGAGATGGATTGTTTGAAGAGGTGTAATTAAGTGACCGACAAGATCTCCCGACTTGACTCCACTTTATATCAGACATAACTGATTCAAAAACTCTCAAATATCTAGAGATACGAACAATTTCTCCATAAATGATAAACAATTATATTCGAAGCTTCAAATACAGATTGTATTATTGCTAAGGCACATGTGTCCAACATTTTGAGCTCCTGTTATAAAGAAACTATTAATATGAATTAAAGAATTACATATTGTATGTCTAGGAAAATTGTTTCTCTTATTTTTTTAGTAATGTGGTACGTAATCTGAATTTTTGAAAAGAGGACGAAATCAGCTTTCCTACAATTTATCACTCGACCTACGGTGCTATTTAAAAAAATTCAAGATGGCGACGGTACACTGAATGCTGACGTCAATCAAGTTTGACAGGACAGAAATAAAATCCTGTGGCTATATAATTTTTGAACTATTTTCGATATAACTAAATAAAATAAAGTATTTGGCTAACACTGAAACAAACTTAGAAATTTTCTTAATTTTTTTGCTGTGATCAAATATCTTAACAAATTACTCATTAACTTTCTGAGTAACTGTAACAAAAAACTTTTCAATCCGATCACGCTATGAAATTTCATGTATTTAACTAATTAAAAATGGAAGAAAAGAACTGGTCCAATTAAAGAATATTAGGACAACAGCAATAATTGTAGAAGCGACAAGACTGTAGCCATAATGTTTTGAGTATTATACATGGTGTACTTTTAAGTTAAATAATATTTATAAATTCGATGGACGATGAATCAACTCTGTGGTAGTTCATATTTATATTAAAAAAATTAAATAATAAGAAAACAACTTGTCTAAAAACCACAAAATGAAAATAACTTTTTATTCGACTAGTTTCGCCTGTTACAGCATTATCAAGACTGAATACATAATTGCAAAGACATCGCTTGAAAATATATAAGTATTTCGGTTCGGTACCTGGGGGTGGTAAAATGTAATCGATGGGTCCAAGTTATCAGAGATTTAACAGTGGGGAGTGGTTTAAGTCTAACTGGTCATTAAGAAGAATGTAATTATGGGATTTTTGGATCTTGTTTATTTCCATGGCTTCCAGGAAGTTCATTATCATACCTTTATCACAGTAATGAAGATTTTTTGGTTTGAAAGAGGATGAGATGTTATGTTTTTTTGACTCTAGATGTTCCCTAAATGCCGATTGTCCGTTTTTTAGATGTTCTTTTAGCCCGTTTCTTTTTGTTTGTCGAAGATGTTTTCAATTAGAGGTATACACTCTTCCGTAGGTATGTTAGGAAACATGTTGGAGACGTCGAAGGACACTAATTTAAAATTTTTATCAAAATCGATTTTTTCTAATTTTTGTATGAGTTCTAATGAGTTTTTCACACTATATTTTGGAGAGAAATGAGTATGTTCTTTGAAGGCTGTGTTGAGAAATTTTGAAAGTTTACAAGAAGGAGCTTTCGAAAACGAGGCAACTGGTCTAATGGGTAGGCCGTCTTTATGTACTTTAACAAGACCGAATAATTCGGGAGGTTCAGCACTCACTGGAATAACTTT
Source organism: Cynegetis impunctata (assembly GCA_030704885.1). Taxonomy (NCBI): domain Eukaryota; kingdom Metazoa; phylum Arthropoda; class Insecta; order Coleoptera; family Coccinellidae; genus Cynegetis; species Cynegetis impunctata. Next base: position 500,741 of record JARQZK010000037.1, read on the forward strand.
TTTCTTTAGGTAAAAGGAATCCAACAATTCTGACGCTTGTTGTACGTTCGATTTAATTTGAGTTAAAAAGAACGTCGTGGGATCTTTTTGTAAAAGGTGTCCTTCGACGTCTCCAACATGTTTCCTAACATACCTACGGAAGAGTGTATACCTCTAATTGAAAACATCTTAGAAAAACAAAAAACTCTTCCAGCAACAAAAACAGAATTCTCAACATTATTTAATGTTGTTTTGAGACAGAACTTTTTTAGATTCAAAAACAAAATATATTTACAGAATTCAGGTCTTCCTATGGGTTCTCCCCTCAGCCCGTTATTAGCAGACATATTCATGGACAACATGGAAACCACAATATTAGAATCAGATCTATCTAAAAAACATATTATTTTTTGGTACCGCTATGTGGATGATATCTTGGTTGGATTCAATGGGACAGACCGACATATTAAATTATACCTAACATATCTAAATTCAATACATGATAAGATCAAGTTCACAGTAGAAACAGAACAAAATAATTCGTTAAATTTTCTCGACCTAACAATATCGAAACAACAGGATAAATTTTCATATAGAATATTCAGGAAACCTACTTTCTCAGACGCCATCATAAGTTATAATTCTTTCAGTCCAATTAGCCATCGACTCGCGGCTCTTAACTCAATGATTCACAGGGCTTTTTCGGTTCCTTTATCAAAACAAGACCTTATGGTAGAAATTGACGTGATTCGCGCGATAGGTATTAACAATGATTTTCCACTAAAAATAATAAATAGTTTAATTTCGAAAAAAGAGAAACATTTTATCAATTTGAAATTATATGGACCATACTGCAATAACAAAAATGTACAAAAGTTTGTGAGCATCCCTTATACGCACATCCCCTCTTCAAAGATCATTCAATTCTTTAAAAATAATAATTTGAATACTGCTTTTTCGAGTCACAGCAGATTAGATAGAATGATTTTTAATAACAAAATGTCAAAAGTCGATCCAATGAAGAGAACAGGAATTTATAGAATGGACTGTGAAGAATGTAATTCAACATATATAGGTCAGACCGGGAGATGTTTTGAAACCGGGCTAAAAGAACATCTAAAAAACGGACAATCAGCATTTAGGGAACATCTAGAGTCAAAAAAACATAACATCTCATCCTCTTTCAAACCAAAAATTCTTCATTACTGTGATAAAGGTATGATAATGAACTTCCTGGAAGCCATGGAAATAAACAAGATCCAAAAATCCCATAATTACATTCTTCTTAATGACCAGTTAGACTTAAACCACTCCCCACTGTTAAATCTCTGATAACTTGGACCCATCGATTACATTTTACCACCCCCAGGTACCGAACCGAAATACTTATATATTTTCAAGCGATGTCTTTGCAATTATGTATTCAGTCTTGATAATGCTGTAACAGGCGAAACTAGTCGAATAAAAAGTTATTTTCATTTTGTGGTTTTTAGACAAGTTGTTTTCTTATTATTTAATTTTTTTAATATAAATAATATTTCATGAATGAATTTTTGAGTTATATTGAAATTACATTAATCTTAGTGAAGATTAGTTGCAATATTGCCAAATATATGCAGTGATATGCCTGTAACTTGATATGATGGAAGAACGAATCGAACACTTTCGATGGAATAATTATAACAAATACTATGCATCAATCACTAGAGAGTATGAAATTTTATTTCAGATTGATTTAATTATCGTTATTGGCTTCTTATAATTTCACACTTATGATGAAATATTCATATGAGACCTTTTCCTGTACGAAATTTTGTTTCTAAAACCAGAATTTAGAAGAAATATAATTTGGTCGAAATAAATGATGAATATGCTGCTAAATACTAAATTATTGATTATAATTGGAGTACTTCAACCTAATCAATATTAGTTGGTTTTTGAAATGTGCAATGAAATTCTCAATCAAAATAATTGCATAAGTTAGTAATATATTTTTATATAGATATATTCATGATCGTTTCAACATCTTTAATTTTTGTTCAACTCGGTGGACCTACACTAAGTAGGTTAATCAGCATAATTCGAAATATTTTAAAAATTTCTATAGTTATGGATGAATACAACACACAACGGCACGTGGGGAATCGAACCCAATAATCTCAGAACCGAAAACGGCCATAGAGACTCCATCTTTCATTTAATGAAAAGAATTTTCCAATGAAGTTGAAGAAATTTGATATGAACTAGACGGCTTAGTTAATCAATGTCGAGATTTGTTAGAATTCAATTAGATATGAATAATAATAATAATAATAATAAGTTTATTGTAATTGCCTTACATCTAGGCTTACAAATGGAAGGAGTTTAGTCAAGCTAATCTTCCACTCCTCCGGTATGAACAACTTAACACTGTGAAAAACAATCAAAAAACAATCAAAAATTTAACAAATCTTTCCCTAGTAAGAAATAAGAAGCCTTAAGTTACGCATAAACACAACCCAACAATATTCAAAGAAAATACTTATTTCAATATACTTATTCTAATCTAACAAAAACTTAACTAAAACTTAAAACTTAACCAAAACCAAAACTATCCTCTCTCAACCGATTATACAATTTTTTCTTAAACGAACTTATTGAGATATCAGCCTCAAACAGAGCCTTATATTTATTTAACATATGAGGGGCCATATAATCAAAGCAACCCTCAAATTTGGATGTTCTATGCCGAGGAACGCTGCAATTACCAGCCTGGCGTATATTCACCTGATGAGCTGACCCACGCAATTCCAATCTATTGAAAAGATAGTCAGGAGTTTCACTGGCAATCAATCTGGCAAGAAAACCAGCCAGTAAATACTCTGCCCTCTGTGCGAATGTGATCTCTTCAAGTTTACTACGGTAGGGCGTGATATGACTTTTGTAGGGAATACAGCTTACAAATCGAAGACATGAATTTTGAACTTTGGCCAGATTATATTTTTCCTTCTTTATCAGCAAACCAAAGTACACCGGACAGCAGTAATCGAATAAAGGGTAGACCAGAGATCTAACAAGTCTGAACTTAGTTGCCTCATTCAATTCATATTTAAATCTCTGTAGTCCCGTCAACCTCATATAACTTGATTTACTTATAGATGCAACGTGATGCCTAAATGACAACTCCTCGTCCATCCAAACCCCCAAATTTTTAGCACAAGAGAATGATTATAGAAAAAATTAAAGGCATGTAATTTTACCCAGAGTATATAATAAATAAAATATCCAAATATCCATTTACTCTGTTAGTTGTTATACACGGAATTATTACCAGCAATATACACAAGGCTGTTGTTGTAACTGTTTCTTGACGGTTATGTAACAACTGACCAAATAATTGTGCTCTTATTCGACACTCACGAACAGATCGTGCGATCTTTATGTGAAAATTAGGTCACTGCAATTCGCAACTCTTGAATTCATTGGATAGTGGCAACAAAATATCCTTCAGTTGACTTTAATGCATTTTCGTGCCGACAATTTATAAAAAGCGTGAGCGATATTTACAAGAAGAAAGGATTCAAATGTGTTCACCTCTTCAGTTTATAATATAGATGGAACACGATGAAGAACACTGTACGGTAAAGAAGTAAGAAATTTTTGGAATGAAGTAGAAAACCTGAATTCTCAACAGGTTCATTATAATTATGGTCATGTCCGCAATATATTTTGTTGCACACATTCTTAAGGTAGTCCCAGATGTCCTAAGGATAGCGTAAGAAACTAGTAGTATAGTTTGATGTTTAATTGGACTAACATATGTGTTTTTTGAATAATAGACTACTGCACTATATCGAAAGTAGATAATGGGGTGCGGGAGTGTAAATCTGCTCTCCTGGACAACGAGTTTTAAGGATTTTAGCAGGTTTTCACTTTGAAAACCTGCTTATTAAAATGGGTGCGATTAGTAAAGTTGGACCTAGGACCAAGATAGTTTTTCGTTTCATGACTTTTTATGATGCTTGGCACCTAAAACTCAATTTCTTATCTCTCTCTCTCTCTCTCTCTATATATATATATATATATATATATATATATATATATATATATATATATATATATATATATATATATCTTATATATAAAATTCTCGTGTCACAATGTTCGTTCCCATACTCCTCCGAAATGGCTTGACTGATTCTCATGAAATTTTGTGAGCATATTGAGTAGGTCTGAGAATCGGCCAACATCTACTCTTCATCCTGCTAAATACTAAGGGTAGTCCACCCCTAAATTTTTTTTTTATTTGTTAGACAAAATTTTTTGTTTTTATTTTTTTATGATACAGCATACAAAAATACATACAATCCTAAATTTTCACCCCTCTCCGATCAACCCCTATTTTTTATTTGTTAAACTCCTTCGAAATGACTCGACCGACTCTCATGAAATTTTGTGTGCATATCAGTTAGCTCTGAGAATCTGATACAATCTATTTTTCATCCCCCTAAATGTTAAGGGAGGTCCACCCCTTAATTTTTTATTTATATTTTTCAGACAAAATTCTATTTTTTTTATGATACAACATTCAAAAATATATCCACCGCTAAATTTTCACCCCTTTACGATCAACCCCTATTTTCATACTCCTAATGATTAACATTTATATGAATTTTTTGAACAAATTTTTTTTTTGATTTTTTTATGATGTTGCTTTAAAAAATACATACAACTCTAAATTTTCACCCTTCTATCAACAACCCATATTTTTCAATAGCCATTTTAATAATTTAAATAACGTTTGCCGGGTCAGATAGATTGATAGATAGATAGAAAGATAGATAACTAGATAGATAGATAGATAGATAGATAGGTAGATATACATCGGCAGATAGATGAATAGATAGAAAGACAGATGGATAAAAATAATTTATATGGCTGAACGTTTGCCCGATCAGATAAATTGATAGATGAATATGCAGATAGATAGATAGATAGATAGATAGATAGAAAGATAGATAACTCTCTAGATAGAAAGATATATAGTTAGATAGGCAGATATACATCGGCAGACAGATGAATAGATAAAAATAATTTATATGGCAGAACAACGTTTGCCGGGTCAGCTAGTATATATATATATATATATATATATATATATATATATATATATATTTATCTCTTCTATATCTATATATATATACATATATATACATACATATATAATATATATATATATATATATATATATATATATATATATATATATATATATATATATATATATATATATATATATATATATATATATATATATATATATATGTTCATAGTATGTATAAGCTTATGCATTTTAGCATTGTTTACACGATAGAGGGTGCAATTTTGAAAAAATAGGGTTGAAAGTTTGTCAATAGGTAGTTTCGTATGATATATTGGATGGAATTGATTTTGGATCGAACTGGTTGAGGGGTTGACCCCCTTAGGGGAGAAATAAATCTTGTTTCCACGACAGAAGGCGAAATTTTGTAGCAATAGGGTTGGAAGTTTGTATCTAGGTATTCTCGAATGATATCTTAAATAGGATTGGTTTTGGTTCGAATTGGTGGAGGGCTGACCCCCCGAGGAAGATATAAATCTTATTTACACGATAAAGGTCGCAATTTTAGAGTAATTGGGTTGAAAGTTTGTGAGTGGGTATTTTCGAAAGATATCTTGGATGATGTTTGGTTTTGGTTCGAATTGGTTGGGGGGGTTGACCCCCTGAGGGAAGAAATAAATCTTGTTTACATGATAAAGGCCTAATTTTGAAGCAATAGGATTGAAAGTTTGTCAGTAGGTAGGTTCTCATATTGGATAATATTGGTTTTGGTGTGAATTGGTTTGGGGTTGACCCTCCAGGAGAGGAAATAAATCTTGTTTACACGATAGAAGGCGCAATTTGGGGACCATAGGATTGAAACTTTGTAGGTATGTAGTTTCGTATGATATCTTGTATAGTATTCATTTCGATGTTAATTGTTTGGGGGGTTGACCACCCGGAGGAGGAAATAAATCTTGTTCAAGCGATAAAGGGCGCAGTTTTGTAGAAATAGGGTTGAAAGTTTGTAAGTACGTTGTCTCGTACGATATCTTGGATGCGATTGGTTTTGGCACGAATTGGTTGGGGGTTGACCCCACGGGGAGGAAGTAAATATTGTTTACACATTAGAGGTCACTTTTTTTGGATTTGGTACAAAAATCATGAATGAATGAATAGATTTTTTAAACTGGATTTTTCAAAACTTTGGTTTGTTTACATTTTTGTAATGGATTTTCATCAAGTACCGGTAAAATCAATTGGTTATATATATATATATATATATATATATATATATATATATATATATATATATATATATATATATATATATATATATATATATATATATATATATATATATATATATATATATATATATATATATATATATATATATATATATATATATATATATATATATATATATATATATATATATAAGGGCGCACCCAGGATTGAGTTTTGGGGGGGGGGGCTGAGTAAAAATGTTACATTTCAGTAAGAAATTAAACAATTCATTCATTAAATATAAACTTACATATATGTCGTATATGAAACAAAACATATATTTACCTATTGTGAAAAATTCGCTGAATCAACATGTAAAATTCATGTAAGAAATAACATTTACTCCTCAAAATTTGAATAGAAAACGCACATCCCGTATCCGGTACATCATAATAGATCTAATGAATGACCGATAATGACCAGTGAGCTTATTTTATTATAGTAGATGAGCTCATTTTACAATTATTATCTTAGTAATAGATAATAATAAATAAATAATTCCTTTGTTACTGTTATAGATCTCGGGAGGGGCTGCAGTCCCATGGCTCCCCCCCCCCGTGTGCGCTACTTTATATATATATATATATATATATATATATATATATATATATATATATATATATATGTATATATTGACATATATATATATATATATATATATATATATATATATATATATCTATATCTATATATATATATATATATATTTATATTTATATATTTATATATATATATATATATATATATATATATATATATACCAGACAATCACACATTTATGGGGTATTTCATTTGGTCAAACAAATCCAGTTTGTTTCCCCCAAACTGGAAATGGGAGAAATTTTAAATAAATTCCATAGATATTCTTATAAAACGTCATAAAAGGTAATCTATCTTTTCAAAAATTCAAGAGAATCTCATTGAAAATAATATTATATAAGAGTGGTACAGCATTTTATAGTCGCTGAACTGTAAATGTCCGTAAATAGTAAACCCAACCCAACAAAACAACGCAAAATCAATGATCAGGAAATGATCACTATTGATCGTGATAATATAGTGCTGGTTATATTGTCAAAAACCTTGATGCAAATATTAAGAATTTTTTTGCAATAGATTGAATTCGCCAGTTCGAACATTATCTAAGCTTACCGCTTAGAAACTGCTATTGTTCGTTTTATTGAAAGTATGAAACATATTTTGTTCGGTATTGCTTGTACTGAAATATACAGGACCGTATTGTACTTATTTTATTCCAATATTAATCTAATTTACATTTCGACTTTCTTTATATCAGATATGAATACATACCAGGTAGTTCATTTAAAAGAGTATAACTTAAATATTTTTGACTGTAGGCGTTTTTCTGGAAAACCTCGGGATATGTCGAGGGGTAAAGTGAGGCCTCTGTGTCTCAGTGGTATAGTTCATTGATTGTATACCGATTATCGTAAGTTCAAGCCCCACCTTGCTCTTAGGTGTTGTATATACCATTAGAATAATAGAGTAAACAATTCGTATATGTTCATAGCTTCAATTCCATTCGCCGTTCGGAACCGGCGTTAAATTATAAAGGGGGACTTCTTTTGGTCTTGAATTCATGGCTGTAGCATCATCCCTGAATAGGATGGCAACCCCTTCAAGAATTTTGAATAGTACGGAGGGTGAAATATCATTTTAGGTATTTGAATTATCTTTACTAACGTGCTAATTTTTTTGTTCTGCGTTTAGATGATTGTTGAAAACTTGTTGGAAATGTCAGAAAACCTAATTGATAGAAAAAGATTTCAAACATTTGAAGCAAATTGAGGTAAGATGCACCTGTCAAAGTATCTCGTAAAAAACTGTATCAACAATATTATTTACCAAAATAGCAACGAAGATATTCACCAAACATTTTAAAACTATGTGAATGTAAATGACTGGCAATTTGAATATCTATTCAATAGAATCACATAAAATCTCACAAAATCTTCACTCTAGCAGAATAAAGAATATCATACAAGAAATGTAGATATTCAACTAAAGACCACTTCTATTTCCGCTGGCATATACATTTCACCTAAATTTATACATGCATAATAACAACATATCTGAAATTTAGCCTTTAAGGGATTTTTGGAGGGTGTATGGAGCTAAAAAACCCTAAACGTTGTTCAATTTATGTTTGAGAGTTTCCGATTCGGTTGTGTGAATTTTTTTCTCTGATCGCCGGCTTTTTATTTAGGGATTTCTTGTTTTTTCCTAGGATTTTGAAGTTTCAATTCTAGCTGAAACATATTACAGAATGAATTAATAAACTAAAACAGTGTAGCTTTTTATAATATCATTGAGATAAGTTGAGACGCTGTAATAATTTTGCCGCTGTAGTGATTTTTCCGCCATAGTGATTTTTCCGATGTAGTGATTTTTCCGCTGTAGTGATTTTGCCGCTATAGTGATTTTTCGCTGTAGTGATTTTACCGCTATAGTGATTTTGCCGTTGTGATTTTGTCACTGTAGAGATTTTCCCGCTGCATTGATTTTGCCGCTGTAGTGATTTTGCCGCTATAGCGAAATTTTCGCTATAGTGATTTTGCCGCTGCAGTGATTTTGCCCCATGAGAGTAAAGATATCCTACATATTCCTCATAAAATAGGTTAAGTTGACTTATAAATCACTATGAACAAATTAAAACTATTAGTTATTGAAATACCATTGTGATATCCTCCAAGATAATACTGATTTTTTAAGATTCGCCTCTGTGCTCTTGTTCCTTCGATTTCTTTATCCGACCACGTGTTCGGTCGGATGCTGGAATTCAATTTAATCGACTATTATTCCGCTTTTTCTGTCCGATGCGGTCAGTCCTGAGGGCTTGTCCTTGCGCCGCGGAACACAATAGGGTGTTATTTATTACGCTTATTGGATATGTAGAAAAGAGACGCAGGGGTTTCAGAAGAAGTCTCATTTCTAAAAAAAAATTCTGAATTAATATGTTGGAACTTTCACTATAGATTCTGACATTTTATTTCTGAATTTGTAAGATCTAACTATCAAAGACTGAAAGAAACAACATGAAATAAAAGAAGAATTAATATGAATACTCTGCTTGAATGGTTTGAACGTAATAAGTTATTATATTTTTTGAATTTTCCTGACGTATAACAGCTATCCTAAAAGAACGTGGACTTCTGAGAGTCTGTTTTTTTTTGATAGAATCTCTGTTTTTCTGATTATATAATTGAATATTTTAGTTTTTACCTAGCTATAGAGTCCAGATTTATTTTATATTCTTGATGTTATGATGAACTGTTATTTTGGTTGTGCAAATAAACATCATTTGTTATTATTGTTTTAATAGTATCTCTGGTTGCTACATGAAAGAAAATACAATAATCTAGAATCTCTGGGTGATGGCCCAGGTTCAGATTCCGATAAAAGTGGAAGATTTTTCGTTGGAATAGCATTGGACTTCAAAAACTCTACGTTTTCGGTTAGCTGAAAACTGCACATCATTAGTTGGTATAATTCTATATGGGAAAATCCACAAACTTACTGCAGGAAAAATAATTATTCTCAGTAAACTGTAAACTCTCTTATGTTCAGACATTTTTTTTCAATCTTCAACTTATGAATCCACACCTTTCTTCTGTCCATCATTTCCTTGTTTCCCAACTTTGTTTGGAATGCAACTTTGAATTGTCCAGCTTTCGGAAAGGTATGTAAGCTATATTCGGTTCTTTTTTGCCCAATATGAACAATAGAATACACAGCAATAGTGATTCATCTCTTCTGAACGTTTGTAAACGATCCAAAATACAATTAAAACTCGACAACTTCTCATATAAAATACACGTAAACAGATGTAAACAAAGCAATCTATCTCCCATGCTCTAGTAATATTCGACACCGGTAGGGCGCGTATCGCTTATTTTGTTTTCCCTATACTGTTATTTTGATTTAACGGCATTCAGATGACAATTGAAAAGTCAGTGTTAACGGCCGGCGGCCGAGTGCACGACGTTGGGATTTTTCTGTAGAATTGCGAGGTACGGGGTTTTTTCTTTCTTCGGAATCAAAATATAATCTTTCAACGGGATTACGAATAATTTTTAACGACACACGGCCGATACGCAAATAACGGCCTTGTTACGTTATAGGCCGATATGTAGCAAATAACGGATGAGGTTGGATATTGTTATTACAACTAACCGAATCCGTTAAAAATTTTTCGTAATCCCGTTGAAAGATTATATTTTGATTCCGAAGAAAGAAAAAACCCCGTACCTCGCAATTCTAAAGAAAAATAAAATCTCAACGTCGTGCACTCTGTTGTCATGGAACAGTTTGACAGTTTTATAAACAACGTCAGTTTTTTGTGTTCTCAAGTTCGCTTTAACGACGACCATGGATGAAATTGATGAAATTGAGGAACAAAATCAAATTCCTTTAGAAATATTGGGAGAATCATGTGCATTGCAGCGAGTGTTGATTAACTGCCGAAAATAACTCAAGAGCGATATCAAAAAGAATATGAAAATTTTGAAATGTGGCGTAAAAGCAAGAATGTAAAGGTGGTTAATGAAGATGTACCTATTATTAGCCTATGCGAAATGAAAATCAGAGGTTTATTCTCCCAACTCGCTGTGGACCAAGATTTCAATGTTCAATATTTGAACAAGTGATTTCTTAACGGCCGCCGGCCGTTATGAAATTATAACGGCTGGCGGCCGTTAACACTGACTTTTCAATTGTCATCTGAATACCGTTAAATCAAAATAACAGTATGTGATTACGAAAATAACTATAACAGAAATTTGTTGATAAAATTATTTATATCGAACACAATTGGAAGTTCGATAAGGCCCCGGAGGGATTCGAACCCTCGATCTCCTGTTTACTAGACAGGCGCTTTAACCAACTAAGCCACGGCGCCAATATTTCGTCAGTTCAATATGTAGGCTCAGTAGTGTAATTTATCTATACCTGAAATGAAATTTAATACACCAGTTTCAATTTGACCTTCGAAATGCGTTGAGTTTTACAATTTACATACTTCATACATTATCAGTTTTGCTCACATATACATTTACACGAGCGTTATCACTATTACTGCTGTAGATATATTATTATTATGTATTGAGTCATTTTGGATTTTACTTATTTTTTTTCGACAGAAAAGGTTGTTATATTCTTAATAATTCAGCGACAAGTTTGTATATATAAATAGTTTCAAGTAAACTTGTAGTATAAATAATTTTGAAAAAGCAATTAATGTTTCCGCTATACCTAAACATTATAGTTTCATGAGATCTAATATAAGGACCAGTCGTCCTATTTCTTTTGGTAGGAATGTTATGTAATCAATATTTTAAAGTCGTCAATCGTTCATATCTGTATCACAGCCATATTTTAAGTCAAATATAATTTAATCAGTGGCGGCTCGTGAAGTTTTGGTTTGAGGAGGCTAAAAGAGGTGTTAAAAATACACCATAGGCGAAAATTTTTAGGATTTCAAGGTCAATATAATTTAAAGAAAACCAAAGTAAAACAAGCACCCTAAGCTATTAATTTGTTTTCACTTTCGAGTGTCTACCTTCAGACCTACAACTCCTATTTACAATATTCACAAAAATTCTTCTCAGCCAATTAATCAATTCATCTATTCATCAAATTTTTTCTTTCACATAATAGGTACCTACCTACCTACTTAACGAATTTTTTAACAGCTGGTGAGAGCAAATAAAAAGTTATTATATATTTTTGAAGATTAGCGGGATTCTGCGATCTTTAACGTTAGCAAAATGATCTATAATATCCTCATAAAATTTTTTGCCTTTCGCCAAAAGTTTTACCAATTCCTTTTCAATAGACAACAAACTAATATTTTTCAAACGATCCTGGCTCATTGAATTTCGTAAATAAGTTTTAATTCTCTTAAGAGTGGAAAACGAGCGCTCTACGGAAGCTGATGTCACCGGGATAGAAACAATTAGACATAAGAGTTTATAAACTTGGGGTAATTCTTGATTCAAATCATTATCAAAAAGATATTTAATAGTCCTCACATGATTTTCATTTTGCCCCAAAATTTCATTGTCATTATAAACAACACACAGTTCACTTTTTTATGGCCACCTTATCAAAAAAAGTGTATTTTTGACATAAATTTTCCAAAAGGTTATCTGGAAAATTAGCCGAAAATCCGGTAAACAAATTTTTATTGAGTAAGTCGAAGAAATGCAGTTCTTTCAAATCAGAGAACCTTATTTCTATTTGACCCCTAATAGTATCAAAAATTTCATAAAATATTTGCTTATAGTGAAGCTCCATATCTGCGTAACTGAATTTCTTTCGTTTTGGGCTAAATTGAGTCGTATCATCAGTAGCTTGAAATACAGAAAATAGTTTTTTAAAATAAACTTCTGCACGAAATTCTGAAATTTTTTCCAAAAGAAACTTGAGCCGATTTCGTGAGTAAATTACATCTGAAAACTTGTGCTGTAAGATTTGAAAAACTATTTCTGTTTGTTCAAAAATTAATTTAAAGATGTTTATAAAAAATATATAAATTCCTTATCTTGTAAGTAAGATATTAATCCGCGTGCTGTATTTAAAGTTACTTTATCGGTGAAAAATTCCTCACTTTCAACTAGGTATAGAATTAAATCCTCAAATCCTAAGCGGCCCCAAACAGAGACATTTTCACTAGTAAAAAGTAAACACTGCCAACAAAATAATTTATTTTTTACCTGTGATCCGGTTAGGCAAGGATGTCTCTCATAATGTATTAAAACCGCGGTTTTGTTTTCTGTTACGCTGCACCAAATTGTTTAATTCAGGGGTAGGTTTTTTTTTGTTTTTATCAAAACTTTATCCTCATAACTTAGGGCACTAAAGTTATGGGATAACAAATATTCCACAAGTCACCATTGAAATTTTTGAAATTAATTTCAGTAATCAAACTGATTTTAAAACAATACGCGTAACGCGAGCTGATTCCGGCGTCCATTATTCAGACAGTACGAATTAGGATCATACTACGATTCAATCAACGACTTTACTCGATGTCAGGGAGATTCTATAGTTGTGATTGGTCGACATTTTATAAGACTGGACTTTATCGGTGTTGCCATGTACATGTGTTTTGGTTTTCTATTTCAATGAAGTATTCATTCGGAGTATTTGTTTTTGAGTGGTGTGAGTTTGCTTTTCTGTGGCAGGCATAATGAACGTTGAGAATATACCTTTCTAAGCTTTCCGCAGCGTTGCCACAAATCTTGAAATGAATGAAATGCAGTAAATGTAAATACCTTCTATCTTAATTAATAAATTATATTATATAATGTAGGTTGAAAGGAAGGTAGGTGCATAAAATAATATGATTTTGATTAATATGAATATGCTGAATGACTATTCAATATAATATATATATTAGTGATACACGGAATATTATTGAGGAGGCTTAGCCTCCTTAGCCTCCTTTGACTAGCCGCCCCTGAATTTAATGGACCTATGTTAATGTTACTCAGATTATTGAAATGGAATTTTTACAATAGAAGCCGCTAATATTTTATGTTCAAATGGGTAAATCTAAAATTTCGTGAAAATTAGTAGGTAATTTTATTTTCCAGTTAGTGGGTATCTTATAATAATTTATATCAAGAAATTAGAACACGTTTATTAAAATTCAATATCCTCTATAATCACATTGTTTCGACCACACAGTGTCTTCATCAATATCGAAATAATTAGGTACTGTATTCAACACGAATGACAGTCTACATGTTTCGTTCTATTTTAAAGTTAAAACTTGATTATATATATACATATATATATATATATATATATATATATATATATATATATATATATATATATATATATATATATATATATATAATATATATATATATATAAATAATATTATATATATATATATATATATATATATATATATATATATATATATATATATATATTATATATATATATATATATATATATATATATATATATATATATATATATGTATATATTTATATATATATATATATATATATATATATATATTCATATACAGGGTGATTCACGGTGGATGGCACATTAGACGTTTCTGGTGAACCATACAACGGATCCCTTTGAAAATTCAATGGAGGGCATAATCGGACATTCTCTACCCAACTAAAATATTTTCGGTAATGCGGTGTTGCCACTTCTATAAGAAAGTAGTAGCAACTTTGATTTTTCAAATGGAACCACCTGTATATTATATTATTTTTAGAATTTCCAACAATTTCCTAACAACTTTCCATGATATTTCCCTATACCTATCTGTTACCGTTTTCGAAATAAAAATTATTTTCGTTTTTTTTCGTGGGAAATCGAGACCTCTAAAAACTCTGATATCTTTGAGCTGAGAAATACAATGATATCGAAATTTCGGATTAAGTTTGTTAGTACCTAGGGGCTTTCTACACTTCAGCCTAATGTTCGTTATTTCAATACAGGGTGGTCAAAAAATACAGTTATTTCGTTAGCTTGGAAAAGTGACTATAAGTTGGTTATTTCAAATGGAATACCTTTTATATTATTACAAATTCAGAAAGCTGCTAGAATTTCCTTTTTATCTATGTATATCATATCTATACCTAACTAGTCAAGTTTCGGACTTATGAGCACTTATTTGTGAAAATGTTCCTTGAACATGGTATCCCCTTGGTATTTGCTGAGCATGTCATGATTACCTACTATTTGACAGTAATGTTGTGACAATCTACTAATAATATCGAAATTTTCATCACTTCGGAAGTTGGAAATACCTTCAGAAACGATGGAAAAAATTTATTCAAATGAAGTTCTTATGAATTTGTTTATTATTTTTGGACAGTGTGATAAAATTATCAGCAGGACATAGAAAGTTCAATGAAATGTATCCGAATCTACCGCCAATGAACCTCAAGAAATTTATACGAATGATATCCGGCTTCTTTTGTGAAATTTGCACTGCACCAAAAATGACAATTTTTTCTTTTGAAAATTCCTCCTCTTAAAAATTTTGATTCATCAGTCCAAATCATTTTATTTAAAAAAAATGGATCTTTTTGAATGCGTACCAACATCATTTCACAAAATTCAACTCTCTGTTGAGGGTATTGAGGCTTCATTGCTTTAATTTTGGTGAATTTGTAATCATGCATGTTATGTCTTTGCAAGATTCTTTGAACAGATGAATATTTTAAGCCAAAATCTTCTTCAGCACTTCTTATCGATGACTCCGGAAATGCGTGAAAATATGATAGGACATTAATTTGGTTGTCTTCGGAAGTTACGGGCCGATGTACATTTCTTAGTGCTTTTAAAGTTGATCCAAACATTTTGAAATTGTTCTGAATTCGTATAAATTTCATGAGGTTCATTGGCGGTAGATTCGGATACATTGCATTGAACTTTCTACATGTCCTGCTGATAATTTTATCACACTGTCCAAAAATTCATAAGAACTTCATTTCAATAAATTTTTTCCATCGTTTCTGAAGGTATTTCCAACTTCTGAAGTGATGAAAGTTTCGATATTATTAGTAGATTGTCACAACGTTACTGTCAAATAGGAGGTAATCATGACATGCTTAGCAAATACCAAGGGGATACCATGTTCAAGGAACATTTTCACAAATAAGTGCTCATAAGTCCGAAACTTGACTAGTTAGGTATAGGTATGATATATATAGATAAAAAGGAAATTCTAGCAGCTTTCCGAATTTGTAATAATATACAGGGTATTCCATTTGAAATAACCAACTTATAGTCACTTTTTCAAGCTAACGAAATAACTCTATTTTTTGACCACCCTGTATTGAAATAACGGAGATTAGGCTGAAGTATAGGAAGCCCCCAAGTATCAACAAACTTAAACCGAAATTTCGATTTCATTGTATTTCTTAGCTCAAAGATATCAGAGTTTTTAGAGGTCTCGATTTCCGACGAAAAAAAATGAAAATAAATTTTATTTCGAAAACGGTAACAGATAGGTATAGAGAAATATCATGAAAAGTTGTTAGGAAATTGTTGGAGATTCTAAAAATAATATAATATACAGTTGGTTCCATTTGAAAAATCAAAGTTGCTACTACTTTCTTATAGAAGTGGCAACACCGCATTACCGAAAATATTTTAGTTGGGTAGAGAATGTCCGATTATGCCCTCCATTGAATTTTCAAAGGGATCCGTTGTATGGTTCACCAGAAACGTCTAATGTGCCATCCACCGTGAATCACCCTGTATATATATTTATATATATATATATATATATATATATATATATATATATATATATATATATATATATATATATATATATATATATATATATATATATATATATATATATATATATATATATATATATATATATATATATATATATATATATATATAGTGTGACCCATTTAAAATGGAACCATCCCTGTAGAATACGCATTTCTCAATCAATATCAATTTTTATTTTAATATTACGCAACAAAAATTCATTGACACAAATTTTCATATCATCAGTTTCATTTCCAGGGCACTTCATGTTTGTCAAAAACGTCAAAAGTGTATTAGGTAATTTTTCTTTTCAAATTTGACTATAGCACTGGATTTGTAGTTGTTATAAATAAAAACAATAAAACTTTCATACAAAAATATTGGTTAGAAACGAAGTTATAGAAACCTCAATGTTGGGAACATAGTATTAGATTGTAATATTTATTTAAATTGTAGGCATATTTAAAATCTGGAAACACTGCCGATGCAAAGTAGAACACCAATGAACTTGTACAGTAGAAATCCGAAGTCAAAAGCTCAATCCGTTCTACAGTTATAATTCCTGAAAATATATACGGTAATGTGGGCAATTTGTGGCGTAGGTAGTCAGATTTTTATTAAAAAATGCTTTCATCACAAAGCGCTCACTTAACCATATTTTCAGGAATTATAACTGTAGAACGGATTGAGCTTTTGGCTTTGGATTTTCGCTGTACAAGTTCATTGGTATTCTACTTTGTGTCGGCAGTATTTTCAGTTTTAAAATATGTCTATATTCTAAATAAAAATCACAATCGAATACTGTGTTTCCAAAATTGAAGTTGTTGTATCTTCGTTGTTAAACAACAATATCTTTTAATGGAATTTGCACCACTACGAATCCGGTGGTGTAGACAAATTTGAAAATAAAAATTGCCAAATACAATTTTTCAGTTTGGAACAAAGAAAAAAAATTGAGTGTCTAGGAAATGAAACTGAAGTTATGAAAATTTGTGTCAACATACAGTTTTTGATGCGCAATAATAATATATAAAAAAATGAGATTAATTGAAAAATGCGTATTCTACAGGGGTGGTTCCATTTTAACTGGATCACACTGTATATATCTATATATAGGTATGCTATCTCTCGACCGACAATAAAGTGAGTTCCATGTTAAGTAGATTTGGGAATAATCATCCTCGGCTTGACGTTAAATTATGTCAAACCACAACATTAAATGTTTTAAAACACTAAATCATTATTTATCCTGAGATAAACCAAGGCTTTCAACTGAATTATCCACTTCATGTAACCATTAAACTTGTTTTGTCACCTATGAGCATCTTCGATGAAAAATTTAATACCAGCTTGAAGACAAGCACATGTGAATATGTTACACCCCTTGAACGTATGGGCTCTACCTTATCAAAACAATATTCCGGTGAGGAGGGTTGGCAGATAAGTACATTCTCCTACATTCATGATCACCTTCATGGTCTTCTATTTGAATTTATTTATGAAGCTTTGATAATTCAATGTATTGACATAATTTCTTCATAATTTTTTCTATGAAATCATTGTTACTAATTCAGTGCAGAATATCTGATATGAAAAGTAAAACAATCGATTTTTTTCAACAAAAATTGAGTAAGTAAGTGAATGATATAAGGATTACAGAATAAAACATGCGATTTTTTCCGCAAACGTTGTTAAAACGATAGAATTGAGATGATATTTTTAAAAAGGATTAGATGTGAAGAAACGTAAAACTAGGTTGCTTTGCTTATTGGTTCTGTAGATGTCAAGGCAACAAAAATTTGACAATTCAACAAAATAATTGTCAGAAGCATTTAAAGTCACTTATCTACGCATTATAGGACTTTGCGTTTTTGGTAAGTGCCCG
Source organism: Cynegetis impunctata (assembly GCA_030704885.1). NCBI lineage: Eukaryota > Metazoa > Arthropoda > Insecta > Coleoptera > Coccinellidae > Cynegetis > Cynegetis impunctata. Next base: position 519,244 of record JARQZK010000037.1, read on the forward strand.
GGTATTAAGAAATGACTTTTTGTATTAAAATGTATAAAAATTTTTCTACAGATTACATTAAGTCGGATTCGGAACCCAACTGTACGCCGCCCGACGTTCTTGATATAAACGTCAGAGTACAAAAATGTGTACTTTTTTGTACGCTCATGGCCGGACAAAATAGTTATTAACGTAACAAGGCCGATATGTAGCAAATAACGGATGAGGTTGGATATTGTAATCCGAGGCGCAGCCGAGGATTATAACTAACCGAATCCGTTATTTGCGTATCGGTCGTGTGTCATTAAAAATTTCTCGTAATCCCGTTGAAAGATTATAATTTGATTCCGAAGAAAGAAAAAACCCCGTACCTCGCAATTCTAAAGAAAAATCCCAACTTCGTGTACTCTGTTGTCATGGAACAGTTTGACAGTTTTATAAACAACTTCAGTTCTTTGTGTTCTCAAGTTCGCTTTAACGACGACCATGGATGAAATTGAGGAACAAAATCAAATTCCTTTAGAAATATTGGGAGAATCATGTGCAGTGCAGCGAGTGTTGATTAACTGCCAAAAATAACTCAGGAGCGATATCAAAAAGAATATTTTGAAATGTGGCGTAAAAGCAAGAATGTAAAAGTGGTTAATGAAGATGTATTATTAGCCTATGCGGAATGAAAATCAGAGGTTTATTCTCCCAACTCGCTGTGGACCAAGATTTCAATGTTGTTATTGTAAGCAGAATGATGTTTTGAAATAAATATTTGAACAAGTGATTTCTTAACGGCCGCCGGCCGTTATGAAATTATAACGGCCGGCGGCCGTTAACACTGACTTTTCAATTGTCATCTGAATACCGCTAAATCAAAATAACAGTATGGGATTACGGAAAAGTAAAAACAAAAGGACGTCTGTGACATCAAACAAAAAAAAGTCGTCATATTTTGACGTTTGCGGAAAAAATCATTTTTGTCGTTCGAACAACTTTACTACGTTATAATTTAGCAAATATCGATTTCCTCATAAATAGCCACAATAAAGAAAAACGAGTGAGCAGCATAGCTTCGTCAATAAAGTCATATGTTTTCCATATTTTCGTTGATTTTTACATTTAAATTCTTAAACCCCTGACCCAATTCAAAGAGTTGAAAACTTGCAAAAATACGTGAAATTTTTACATGTTAATTGCGGCGATGAGAGAAAATATTGAAATTCCCAAATAGAACATTTGTAACATCAACCAAATTCAATTATAAATTTTCAGTTTTCTGACTGAATTTGGAGATGCGCGGAATGCTCGCATCAAATCTGAAAATTTCGGCATAAAAGAATTCAATTGGAACCCTCAGCGTGCACTCCTATAAAATAAATTCAACTGATGTAACAAACTTTGAATCTCAATCAGCAGATGCTGTCGTGCAAAATCTCAAAAAATACGAAAAAACCAAAAATCCCTACGTAAAACTGGCAGCGTAAATAGAAAAAAGTTTATTCTACCAAAGAGCACTTCCTTAGACTTAACTTAATCCACAAATTTTCTATTTTCCACCTCAAGTTGGAGGACCTTAGGGCATGTGAAAATCCTAACTCATTGTTTCTGAGAAGAGCACTAATGAAATTGAAAAAAATCATAGCGCCATCCATCGGAAACCGATAGGTTTGAAGTTGCATGAGTTTCCGACAATTGGATTCTCTGTTTGGTTTAACGTGAGGTCTATGCTGAACTAACAAAGGAATCGATGTCAGAAAGTTGTCAAAATTAGTACCATGTGTGAAAAGCAATAGAGTAGGTTATTAAGCAATTAAATCAAAAGTTTTTACAACTAATTCTTGATAGGCGGGCTACACACGGACGTCGATGTCTTGATACATCGACGTGCATCCAAAAACGTGCAACCAATAACGTACAAAACCATAGTTTTGTCCAGATGTCTGAGAAAGAGGAATGTTTAGTTCTAGTTACAGTGGCATGTACTCAGGGCCGGATAGGCAGAGTAGTCAACTGCCTAGGGGCCCCGCATCGACTGAGGGCCCGTACACGCACCAAAATAAAATTTTCATCAAATCAAAATTTTATTTGAAAATTCCTCAACAATATTATTGCTCTCTTTCGACGCATGTTGTCAATTGATGAAATACTTCATACATACAGAACCTTCTAGTATCGAGTAGTAGAACTAATAAAATGTCTTCGTTCAACAATGTCTCAGAACCTTTTGAATACATTGTTGATAATGGCCATTGAAAATAATGTATAAGAAAGGGTCAACTTCGAAGATGTTTTAAACGATTGTTTCTAAAAAAGTTAGAAAAGTTAATATTTAAACTTACTGTACTGTACAAAACCAATAAATATCTTGGAAGTTGACTTTTTCCAATTTGTACTTAACAAGACTGTTTTCTTTCGTTTATATTTTATTGCGTTTAACAAGATTAAGTTGAAAATAACCACGTCCCGTCTCATTTCTCTTTCCTAACCCATCATGCAACCTGGATCATCATTCATCACTTATCTATAACCTACTCATTAAGACCATGGTAAGGTAAGGTGATGCTGCAGCATGCAAGTCAAAGTAGCCATGTTGTTGCAATATCACATAAGGCTTTGAAGTAACCAGATACCTGGAGTCTATCATCTGGAAGTTACTTACTTACTTTTCAAGTTACTTTATCAACTTGAAAAGACCTGGGGCCCGGACAGGGTTGTTGCCTAGGGGACCGGACAGGGTTAATCCGGCCCTGCGTGTTCTTATGCACTTTAAAATGAAAAGGATAATAAAAATCGTCTCCGAATGTGGGGTAAAGGTTGGTTTCTAAAATGACAAACGTTTTCACACAATGACCTGTTAGAAATTGAGAACTAGAGGACTCGCGCAATTACGTAAGGATGGATGGAGAAACCTTTTCGTAACTCTTGGACATGGTTACTCCATAAATAAAACGTCATGACACAATGATGAGATCGGCAATGACTGCAGAAATAACTGGAAGAAATTACCAAGATTTAAAATTCACTACTCTAATATCTCCGAAAGCCACTACGAAGACTATTGATTTTAACGAGAACTGTACTTTTTGTAGCATTTGGTTGAATGATTTGAAGCTTCTCTTTCAATATTTTGTATGCTTATTTTTTTCATTTCGGTCTAAATAGTGCTTTGATTTTGTCTGCCAGAAGCAGGGTAGGTCCCTGCACAACTCCCGTAGAAATTCCTGGAACATTGTTCTGCAGTCAGACATAATAATGAAACTATCTGCAAACATTTTTAGTGAATACTAGTGAGAGGCTTCATCACCTATTAAATAGATCCGTGAAAAATATAGATCGATGAGAATATAGTTTCCCGAACCACGATGAGTGCAAAGCCCGTCCCTGCCTCTTTCGAACGGTACGCGACGCGTCGAGTGCTGAGCCCGTCCCTGCCTCTGTCGAACGGGCGCGCCATCTGCTCGCTGTCAATCTCGAATTCGTTCGGAATCGGCTACTACGACCTCATTGGGCTTCGCCGTGCCGAAACTTCTCGATATAATTCAACCCGTCCAACTATCGGCTCCAAAGCCGGTCACGTGAATTCGAATCCATGTAACGCGAAAATAGTTCTTATGCGTCGGGAATGCAGCCGTTTTCGCGAATTTCGGAGAAACGTCAAACTTTAAACGTTCGATATCGAAGATCGGCGTCGCGGTCGGGAACGGGACATAGCCTAAGCACTACAAAAAGGTCGGCGGCGATCGACGGGGCCCTTCGGGCCCCGCAATTTGGAGCCGATCTCCTTATCTCGGTTTCACAAGTTTGCCATGATGCGGCCTTCGGCCGCCTGCATTTTAGGAAGTCGAATTTGGCAAACCAATTATTTATTTAGTATTATATATTATACAAATTCATAAAATATTCAACTTATTATTTTAAATACCTCCTGCAGTAACAATTTATTTCATAAACTTAATCGCCGCTACAGCTTTAAAAAAGCACTCTCCACGGTAATTTGCCTCCACACGTTGAGACTTGTATGCATTCGTTGGATTGCGCATCCAAAAATTCAAGCGATTTCGGAAAACATCAACGCGGCATTCATCCGCGTTGTGCATTCCACATTAACGTTATTGGTTGCACGTTTTTGAATCACTTGAATTTTTGAATGCGCATTCCAACGAACTCGTACAGGTGTGAATGTGTGGATGCGATTTAACGTTATTCATTGTACTTTCTTGGATGCACGTTGATGTATCAAGACATCGACGCCCGTGTGCAGGGGCCTTATGATGCTAATGATGACTAATACTTATTGTTCGAGGTAAACAAGAAATAATTTTCCAACTCAATTTCTGTAGCAATTTCTATAGTATACAGTTTGAGTGTAGGTACGTCCTAAAGAAAATATTTTGATGTCAAATGTCAATAGTCATTATACAGATTAGGAAACACGATCTAGTTGCTTCAACATCTGGAGTAAAAATAAGCAATAATACAGTTAATGTAATATAGTTATTCTAGATAATATAACTATGCGTTTATTTTTAATTTGAAAATTCATGCTGTTTTCAATAAACAATAATAAACTGTTATTGTCTTATTTTAGAAATGTCCAATACGGAAGTTAAGTTTGATATGGCGAACGTTGCTATAGGTAACGGATGCAAAATTGAATTTCGCGGACTGAAAAAGATTTGTTTGAAGAAATTCTAAGCCTCTCACGTTGAGATCTTAATCAACCTTTAATGTTCAGTCATCCATGATTTTCTAAAATGAATAAACGGACAAATAAATACCCAAAATGCTGAATGGATAAAATATTGCATAGTCATGTCAGATAATTGAAATATTTTCTCACTGGTTTAAAAAGTCAATATAGCTACAAATAACTATTGTAATCGATTGGCTTGAATTAATTTATGATTATGTACAATATTCCGAAATTGTTATTTTTCTATTGTGAATCAAAAAAACAGCGCACCAGGCGAAATTTTTCAATGTTGCTTCAGAGTTCAAAGATACCGCTCACCCACGAGAAAGAGCTCCTTACTGCCGTATTTTCTCCGGAAATGATATACCTAGGTACTATTACAAGGTATCGAATGATAAACTGGAGAGCTTATTTAAAACAGCACACCTTGAGTATTTTTAAAGATAGGAGTGTTTCTGTAGAACCGCAAGACTAGAAGGATATATTTTTATAGTTTATTTATGGGTTTAGAGTAATCTCAATAAATAGGTTGGAAACCTGCGATCATAAATCGCAGGGGGTCAAGTGACATATCGTTTTGAAGCAATTTCAATTCTCTTTACCAACGTGCTAAAATATTTTTGTTCTGCGTTGTTCAACTAAATGAAAAGAACCTTGAATGTGTAATAAATCCAAAGAAAATTTTCAGACGAATTTTTTTCAATAGTATGAGAAGGTATGGTGAAATGTAACGTCTCTATTACGTTTATTTTGGAGCTGTAATTTTTTGCTTTTATTGTAAAACTTCTATTTTACACTTTTTATACAAGTGCATTAAGGATGGTTGAGAGCGGATAATTTATGGTAGAGAGGGGGAAGTGGGGTTCATATGTTGGATACTGGCCCAGCATTCGCCTATCGCCTTTGTAAGTTTGCAAGTAGTGACTTACCTACGCCATGAGAAAACTTCTGAGAAAATATCAGAGCCATGGCAGACCTGAAATGACAATTGATCTTGGATTGATCAAGTCCTGGTCTGATGCAAATTTACTTTGCTTCAACGTAGATAAAACCGTCGCCTTGTTTTATAGATATAACTCCCAGGATCTATTCCTGCAAAACCATGCCATTAAAATAGTCGATTCTGTCAGATTTTTAGAACTCTTTATCGACAAAAATCTCAAATTTTGACAGCATGCGCTTTGGTAAGGCAAATAGCTTCAATTTGCCCAGGATTGATGTATTAATGTTGGGCGATTTCCTCACAACAAATGAAGAATTTTGCTCGTCTGAGAAACGTGAGAACTTCCTTGTAAGTAAATTTTGTATTTATCTTTACCCTAGATACAACCAATTTAGATAAAATCAAACCCGTTTTTAACTCATGCGAGTTTATTTTACTTTCATAGGTTATTTTTACAATAAACTTTTCATTGTTTATTTTTGAGATTAGCTCCCTCACAGCTTGTAAGTGACTAGTTTGCTAATAACATGTTAAGACCAGATAAAACGACTAAATTTCTGTAATTAATAAACACCTACTAGTACTAGTGGTATTTTTCCTCATAGTAAACACCTAAAATCTGATAAATCACCAAGTCAATGTCTATGTATTTGTTCTAATTAATTTCAACTATTTCAGGTCTTCAAGACCATCATATGGGGATGATGCAATTAGTTATGTGCAACTGAAACGGAAAAGAAAAATTTGTACAGTAAAGTGCAAGATTTGCCCATAGCATTCGGATTCCGACGTGCGAGCTTCAACCACTTATATCTCTTATTATTTTCTTGTTTGGAACATGTACAAATACTTTGTTGGTGTTCTTATTGATGTATTTTCACACTGCGGTACTGCACACCACTCATAATTTTTGGAATTCATTTTTTCATACAAGTGCATTGAGGGTGGTTGAGAGCACGGTTTGTAGAATAATACGGTTACCTCACTTTGCTGGCAACATCGCGGGTAATACGTCACAGGCTACGTCACCAGTATGCTAGAGGCTGACCGTTACGCGTTATATTACGAGTTTCCGTAGTTTTCTTTTGTTGTACCGACTGTTGATTATTGTGGTTTAAATTGAAGTTTTCGTGTTGTTTTTATTTATAATTTTTATTAGTGTATCTATAGACTATTTTGAATTTAATTCAACTACGTACTATATTTCTTTCATCGCGGAGAGTCAGGTAATAATGAAAAAATTTTTACTCTATAATTTGAAATGCTTTTTTGATATTCTATTGTAGAAATGACTGGAACAATTTGTAGTGTGGAAACTTGTAAAAGTAATAGTGAAAGGGCGAAAAAGGATGGGAAATTTTTAAGATTTTTTACTTTCCCCCAAAAAAAAGTTTTTAAAACAATGGGTTCGTCTTTGTCGAAGAAATGGCCCCTTTGATCCAAAAAATAAACGTGTCTGCAGTAAACATTTTGCGCTGGATCAATAAAGATATGATTGAAGCTCAGATAACAAATAAATTGTCAAAAAGACTCAAAGAAACAGGTAAGTTGTCAATGAAATCTTGCCCGAAAAAAATGAGTGTTTTATTGTATATATTTTAGCTATTTCATCACTTAATCTTCCATTGGCTCCTGAACAGAATATTAGTGAAAGAAGTTAGAGAATGAAGTTGAAAGAGGAAAAACGAACCTTCATTCTTATGCAATGCCATCATGGGTACAAAGCCTTTCGTTTGGTGGCTTAACTGAGCCCTCATCTTCTTGGCAAAGTGATGTTGAACGTTTGGATGAGTGGTTCGTTAAAGTAAATAAAGATCAATTCAAAATTAAAACAAAAATTGTAAAACGTACAACTAATTTATATGTGAAAAAGAACCACTTTATTGCCAAAAAATTAATTTATTCATTTGTTCGACAGAGAGTATTTATCAGGATAAAAATACCTTAATTCAAAGAAATCTGAAGAACTTTCATTGAATAAAAGAAAAACGTGACACCGATGAAGCTAGAAGATTCATAAAAAAAATGAGAAAACTGTAACATAATCTATTATTCTATTATCATTGTTCTATATAAATAAATATACATATACAATTCAATTATAACTTAGGTGTGTTAATTAATTTTAAAACCATTTTTTCTATTGTTGTGTGTTTGTATTTTGATATAAATATATTTTGTCGTAATACTTCGTCTTATTCAAGACCCAAAATAACTATAATATAGGTACAAATAAACATTTATCGTGTAATTCATATAATACCGCCTTCGTTTAAGTTTTAATATTTCAATGGAAAATATACTTTTAGTTATCATTCATTGTCCTTTGTCTCGATTTTAATAAACTTGCCCTGTAATTATTAAAAACATTATTTTCATTACACTTGAGATGCTGGGAATTTGCCAACAGCATACTTGTGACGTCACGACTGGCCGTGTCATGATTGGTTAAAAGTTACGAGGCAACCGTATTATTCTACAAACCGTGGGTTGAGAGCGGATAATTTATGGTAGAGAGGGGGAAGCGGGGTTCATATGTTGGATACTAGCCCAGCATTCGCCTATCGCCTTTGTAAGTTTGCAAGTAGTGACTTACCTACGCCATGAAAAAACTTCTGAGAAAATATCAAAGCCATGGCAGACCTGAAATGACAATTGATCTTGGATTGATCAAGTCCTGGTCTGATGCCAATTTACTTTGCTTCAACGTAGATAAAACCGTCGCCTTGTTTTATAGATATAACTCCCAGGATCTATTCCTGCAAAACCATGCCATTAAAATAGTCGATTCTGTCAGATTTTTAGAACTCTTTATCGACAAAAATCTCAAATTTTCACAGCATGTGCATGTCTTAGCTAAAAAATTATCATCGGCCTGTTTCGCTATTAAATCCATCTCAAGTAAATTAGATACGGCATCTACAAGAATTGCATATTTTGCATTGTTCGAATCTCATCTTCGTTATGGTCTTCCCTTTTGGGGTTCATGTAATTCTTCACAACTTGACACCATTCTCAAATTGCAGAAGAGAGCAATTCGTTACATGTTTGTACTTAAAAATAGGGCTCATTGCAAACCTTATTTCAAGAAAAATAGAATTTTGACGCTTCCTTCTTTATATTTACTTGAATCTGTTTGCTTGATTTATAAGTATTTCATGCCGTACCCTTGGTGTCACAGCACGGGTATTCCACCAGATCTTCGGGACGTCATGTTCACCTCCCTATTCCTTCCTCTGAATTAACAAAAAGTCCATCATCCACAATGCTAGGAAAATTTACAATCACCTTCCAGAGGAATTCAAATCTATAACTTCCTTAACCAATTTTCGGAAACGAACAAAATCTTATTTTCTTGATACTCGTTCTCGTTCATATTCGTCAGTACTTTTTTGCTTTAAAGAATGAATCACTTTATATTAAACAACTATTATTTTTTCATAAGAACAACCTCAAAAAATAAATGAGTTTTCATTCTTTGCTTTACATCTTACAGTTTACGGGATTTAACAAATGATGATCCAAAATTTGTAGCAAGAACAACCCCAAAAAAACTAGCCAGATTATAATCACTCTAAATTGAGGAATTATATCTTGTTCTCTATTTGTTCTTCTGTAAAATGGCATTTAATATAGGTTTAGAACGTTTGTGATTTACTTTTACATATCTTACTACCAGGTTTAGATATAACTATAGTTTTTTTATGGATTTTTGATTGGTATTTACTTAATAGATTTACCGCTGTACATAAATCCGGACGTGTATGGAGCATTGTCTACATCAAACAGCCAATTAAATTTCGACAAAGTGTATCACCAACTATCTTTCCAATTCAATGCGATATAATTTAGTTTTACAGGTAACAATATAATGAGAACTGACTCATATTAAATCTTTGTAAAATGGATTTTGAATATGTGGTCTGAACAAGTGAAGTTTAAGAATTTGACCTACTTCTTCTCATGCCTAGAAAGTATTGATTTATTTTGAATCAACAAATAGAATAGTCAAATTGCAAGGCATTTATTTGCAAATAGTAATAAAATCTTTGGCCAACATTTTCCCGAATATTTTGTATTATTTCATCATATACTGTAGCTACTCAGTAGTGAAGATCTATCAAAAAGGTAGGTTCCGTTTTATGAATAACACTTTTCAAACGTCCCCCAAGTAAAACTGCAATGGTGTTGAATCTGGAGATTTTGGACACCATTCAATAAAACCCTTCCTAACAATGCAGTGAAAATATTAATTCAATAAGTCACGTAGAGGGGTTGCAGAGTGTAGTAGCAGCATGAGATGAAATAACACTTGGAATATTATTAGAAAAACACATGTTTGATTTTAATGATTAACTATTATTATATTTGCCTCTATACGCGGCGTTTCACCACAAGGTGGCTTCTTCGGATATAATGAAATACTAAAATCTTGGTATCTCAGTTTTACATATTCTGATCTATTACTGAACGAACAAATCAACTTGAATCATTCTATGCTCCTCAATATATTTAATGCCCAATAATAATAATAATAATGATGAGTTTATTGTAATTGCCTTACATCTAGGCTTACAAATGGAAGGAGTTTAGCCAAGCTAATCTTCCACTCCTCCGGTATGAACAACTTAACACTGTAAAAAACAATCAAAAATTTAACAAATCTTTCCCTAGTAAGAAATACCTTAAGTTACGCATAAACACAACTCAACAATATTCAAAGAATATACTTATTTCAATATACTCATTCTAATCTAACAAAAACTTAACTAAAACTTAAAACTTAACCAAAACCAAAACTATCCTCTCTCAACCGATTATACAATTTTTTCTTAAACGAACTTATTGAGATATCAGCCTCAAACAGAGCCTTATACCTTATTTAACGTATGAGGGGCCATATAATCAAAGCAACCCTCAAATTTGGATGTTCTATGCCGAGGAACGATGTAATTACCAGCCTGGCGTATATTCACCTGATGAGCTGACCCACGCAATTCCAATCTATTGAAAAGATAGTCAGGAGTTTCACTGGCAAGAAAACCAGCCAGTAAATACTCTGCCCTCTGTGCGAATGTGATCTCTTCAAGTTTACTACGGTAGGGCGTGATATGACTTTTGTAGGGAATACAACTTACAAATCGAAGACATGAATTCTGAACTTTGGCCAGATTATATTTTTCTTTCTTTGTCAGCAAACCAAAGTACACCGGACAGCAGTAATCGAATAAAGGGTAGACCAGAGAACTAACAAGTCTGAACTTAGTTGCTTCATTCAATTCATATTTAAATCTCTGTAGTCCCTTCAACCTCATATAACTGGATTTCCTTATAGATGCAACGTGATGCCTAAATGACAACTCCTCGTCCATCCAAACCTTCAAATTTTTAGCACAAGTTTAATGCAGTTTGAGAAAGTTTTCTGGAAGGATCACCTAATACCCTCCATCCTAATTGAGTTTCTTGTTGTAACAATTTTTTCCTAGATACCTACTACAAATTTTATGTAAAACTGAGATACCAAGATTTTAGTATTTCATTCTATACGAAGAAGCCACCGTGTGTTGAAACACCGCGTCGTAGAGTCAAATATAATAACCGTTAAAATCAAAAATGTGTTTTTCTAATAATAGTGTTAAGGGTTTTAACCAAGTCACTGCCAAATCTATATGATAGAAAGTGATCAGAAAAATTTTGAAAAAGATTTCATTCCTTTACGTCTAAATAGCTTATAATTTGAATAATCAGTCAATCAAAATTCGTTTTAAAAATTACAAAATTACAAAATTTTTTTGAAATATTTTTAAAATCATGTACCATTTGATCCTCCGTTCCATGTAAGATTCTTGAAGGGATGACAGCCTGTTTAGTGGAAATAACTACATCCATGTATTTAGGATCAAAATAGATCTCACTCGGAAGCAAAATTGACCTGTCTGGGTTCCTTTATGGAATGACCCCTACCATTGAAAATATTACAGGTCGACAGCATTAAATGCTTCACTCCGTATACCAACTTGAAAATAATTGCCTTGAATATTCGAAGACTTCCTTCTTCCTAATAGAAACTAATAACGAAATATAAACCACATTGCATGGTTTTAAAACGTTCTTTGTAGCTTTGAAACTAATCTGATGAAATGAGTGACTGGATGGATAACTAATTTAACCTTTCTTGCCAGATAATTATTTAGTCATTGCGAAAGTGTAAACTGATTTAGTGATTAGATAAAATTTAGAACATCTGAAAGTAATAATATAATATGTAGGTTTACACATGCCTCGTGGAGCAGAGGTTAAGTGTCCGTCTGTGAAGCAGACGTGTTGAGCTCGAATCTTGTGTTAGTTATGGATGTTTATGTATGTCTATGAGTTTCAGTGGTTCAATTAATTGAAGTTGTAGTCAATGTCTATGTATTTGTTCTAATTAATTTCAACTATTTCAGGTCTTCAAGACCATCATATGGGGATGATGCAATTAGTTATGTGCAACTGAAACGGAAAAGAAAAATTTGTACAGTAAAGTGCAAGATTTGCCCATAGCATTCGGATTCCGACGTGCGAGCTTCAACCACTTATATCTCTTATTATTTTCTTGTTTGGAACATGTACAAATACTTTGTTGGTGTTCTTATTGATGTATTTTCACACTGCGGTACTGCACACCACTCATAATTTTTGGAATTCATTTTTTTCACACGAATTAATATGATGTTTTGTTTACTTTCTTCGCTACGCATAGACACAATGATATGTTTACCTAAGCGTGACGTCAGACCGACGCCATGACACCTGCGATCTGTTTTCGCGCACTATTTAAAAAAAGATTAGAAAAATGGCTTTAAACTTCGTTAAACTTAAGTTAATTACCGAAATAAAGGTTTTTTCGTAATTAGTATATGTGCACCCATATTACGGAAGAGTATTTCAAAATCTTACGTCACGCCTATTGCTGGTCCAAAGAGTAAAACAAAATCAGAAACTAAAGGGGCGATAACTGTCGTGGGATACCCCGTTGGATTTCACTATTTATTACGTTTTGAATAGCAGGCATAATGACCAAATAAATTAACTTTTGGGAGTAATTGAATGAGAAGGAATGAATGAAATGAAAAATTAAAGAACGAATGGTAATAAATTTGTAACTCATTATATTTTTCAAACAGTTACAAAATAGTTATTTTTGTATTATACCTACGTCTGGGAATCAGTGTTTTTTTAATGGAACATGAGAGTGTTAAAAATTCTCTGGAAGTTGCCTCGAAAATACGAATTTTATACACGAAATACAAACAAAGTTTTTGGTACAAATGTGAATGTAAATTTACTTCGTGTGAAATATATTAAAAATTAATACTTAAAAAAACGAAATATTGAATTGTCCATCTTCTTACGAACAAATTAATATATCTGATAAAACTTTAGAATCAACTCTTCATGAAATATATAACGCTTCTGATCAGCAGCAACATGGAACATCTTCGGAAATTAATGTTGGAAGTTATTGTTCAAATATATATACTATCAATTATTATTCCAATAAATGAAATTGTTTTATAATGAATTATCAATTAGTAATTGACTCTGTGAAAATTAAATTCTTCAAAAAGTAATATTTCATGTTTATTTTGTGAATTATTTTGGCAATGAAAAATCTTTTTTTCACGGTGAAAAAAGTAAACATATAAAGGACAATAGCTTTGAGTTTTTATCAGGAAAGTTTTTTGTGTGAACAAAATTATTTCCTTAACTCTTAAGTTTTCATAAAAAACTGTATAAAAGTATCATTATAAGTAAATTTATAAGTAGTCAAGTTGATGTCAGAAAGTGCCTTTTTTCTATTATCGTAGCCACTTTTATGTAGAGATTTCTAGTTTTTTCGTGGTTTTTGAGGTATTGCGCATCTCCAAAGCTACTGCAGACTAAGTTAGTTACAATTTTGTATGTGGATTCCGTTTATGTTAGGGAAGTAATCTGGGAGTTTTGACACTTTTCCTTAAACGCAGTCATTTTAAGCTGGAGATTTCATGTTTTTTGTGGGTTTTAAGGTTTTGCTCACCTCCACAATGTCATCAAATTGGCAAAAGAACAGTAATAATGAGAAAATACGGTAATAGTGACGCGGCTCTGCTGCTGAAGCGCATTTTCAGTCGTATTTTCCCCCTAAAATAATTATTCGGGTCGAGCTGACATGAAAAATATCAAAAAATGATAAAAAAGAGTAGCTGCAATTTTATGACTGATTTGAGGGCGTAATATCATATTAAGTTCTATTTTATGAAATGCAACGATTTTCAAGTCTGGAACATTGTTTATAAGAACTTTTTTTTGCACAAAAACGTTCTTATAAACAATGTTCCAGACTTGAAAATCGTTGCACTTCATAAAATAGAACTTAATATGATATTACGCCATTAAATCAGTCATAAAATTGCAGCTACTCTTTTTTTTCAAATGTCAGCCCGACCCGACTAAATATACTATTGCAGCGTATCGAAAGTCAATAGTCAGGTACGGGAGTAGTTTTTCATCCGATTTAGACCTTCTAGAATATTATTTTCGAAATTTCATATATATATATATATCAATACATATATATATATATATATATATATATATATATATATATATATATATATATATATATATATATATATATATATATATATATATATATAATCTCTTGATAATTATTAGCAATAACAGGCTGATTGAATCTTAAAAAACTCGATTTTATTAAAAAGTTGACGTTTCACTACGATATTCGTAATTGAAATTTCTTTGACATTTATTGATTTGAAAAAATTGAATAGAACAGGGCAGCTTTGTATATGCTATTCAGTCTAATATTAATATTCAAAATTGTTATCATTAGATGGTAAGGGAAACCAAAGAAACCTTTACCTACGTAATGTTTGAAAATAATAATAATAGGGTACTATTTATCTAACAACAAAGAAATTAGTATGGGAAAACATTAAAGAAGTGGAGTAGAATTATCGGTATAGCACGCTTATATGGAAGCAGCCGTTGACACGTGTTTCGGACTCTTTGGTCCTCATCAGAACGGCGTAGGCAAGTATTGGATTGAAAATTTGAAGATGAAAATAGTACAACAAACAAAATCCTCTGATACGGAAGATAATCACACACTTGTGGTTTATTGTTTGAACTCTCCGGTATGGGAGATTTGGTTAAACTTTGCCACGGAGGCGATTAATGCTATCCGCGAGATCTAAGAACGAGTAAATAAACAATAACAAAGAAATTAGTTGCGGGAAAATATTAAATAGGCAGAGCAAAATTATCGGTATAGTTCGTTTATATGGAAGTAGCCGTTTTTGATGAAATTTTTTATTTATTTAGAATTTCAAATCTTAAAAAAAAAAAAAAAGGTACTTACAGTGTTTAGAACAATGCTTAAAACTCTCAGCTTAAGTTTAGGATCATTGCCATATTTTCAGCTTGCAATATTTAATTATTTATTCGAATTGTTGTTGCCTGTGATCTATTTTTAATCTCTTGATAATTATTAGCAATAACAGGCTGATTGAATCTTAAAAAACTCGATTTTATTAAAAAGTTGACGTTTCACTACGATATTCGTAATTGAAATTTCTTTGACATTTATTGATTTGAAAAAATTGAATAGAACAGGGCAGCTTTGTATATGCTATTCAGTCTAATATTAATATTCAAAATTGTTATCATTAGATGGTAAGGGAAACCAAAGAAACCTTTACCTACGTAATGTTTGAAAATAATAATAATAGGTTTCCCTTACCATCTAATGATAACAATTTTGAATATTAATATTAGACTGAATAGCATATACAAAGCTGCCCTGTTCTATTCAATTTTTTCAAATCAATAAATGTCAAAGAAATTTCAATTACGAATATCGTAGTGAAACGTCAACTTTTTAATAAAATTGAGTTTTTTAAGATTCAATCAGCCTGTTATTGCTAATAATTATCAAGAGATTAAAAATAGATCACAGGCAACAACAATTCGAATAAATAATTAAATATTGCAAGCTGAAAATATGGCAATGATCCTAAACTTAAGCTGAGAGTTTTAAGCATTGTTCTAAACACTGTAAGTACCTTTTTTTTTTTTTTTTTTAAAAGATTTGAAATTCTAAATAAATAAAAAATTTCATTAAAAACGGCTACTTCCATATAAACGAACTATACCGATAATTTTGCTCTGCCTATTTAATATTTTCCCGCAACTAATTTCTTTGTTATTGTTTATTTACTCGTTCTTAGATCTCGCGGATAGCATTAATCGCCGCCGTGGCAAAGTTTGACCAAATCTCCCATACCGGAGAGTTCAAACAATAAACCACAATTGTGTGATTATCTTCCGTATCAGAGGATTTTGTTTGTTGTACTATTTTCATCTTCAAATTTTCAATCCAATACTTGCCTACGCCGTTCTGATGAGGACCAAAGAGTCCGAAACACGTGTCAACGGCTGCTTCCATATAAGCGTGCTATACCGATAATTCTACTCCACTTCTTTAATGTTTTCCCATACTAATTTCTTTGTTGTTAGATAAATAGTACCCTATCATTATTATTTTCAAACATTACGTAGGTAAAGGTTTCTTTGGTTTCCCTTACCATCTAATGATAACAATTTTGAATATTAATATTAGACTGAATAGCATATACAAAGCTGCCCTGTTCTATTCAATTTTTTCAAATCAATAAATGTCAAAGAAATTTCAATTACGAATATCGTAGTGAAACGTCAACTTTTTAATAAAATCGAGTTTTTTAAGATTCAATCAGCCTGTTATTGCTAATAATTATCAAGAGATTAAAAATAGATCACAGGCAACAACAATTCGAATATATATATATATATATATATATATATATATATATATATATATATATATATATATCAGGGGCGGCTAGTCAAAGGAGGCTAAGGAGGCTAATCCTCCTCAGTAATATTCCGTGTATCACTAATATAAATATATTATATTGAATAGTCAGCATTCAGCATATTCATATTAATCAAAATCATATTATTTTATGCACCTACCTTCCTTTCAACCTACATTATATAATATAATTTATTAATTAAGATAGAAGGTATTTACATTTACTGCATTTCATTCATTTCAAGAATTGTGGCAACGCTGCGGAAGGCTTAGGAAGGTACCTATATTCTCAACCTTCATTATGCCTGCCACAGAAAAGCAAACAACGGTGCAAATACTCCGAATGAATACCTACCTCATTGCAATAGAAATGCAAAACACATGTAAATGGCAACACCGATGGAAAAAAATTCAGAATTTCGTGCAGAAGTTTATTTAAAAAAACTATTTTCTGTATTTCAAACTACTGATGATACGACTCAATTTAGCCCAAAACGAAAGAAATTTTGGATACTATTAGGGGTCAAATAGAAATAAGGTTCTCTGATTTGAAAGAACTGCATTTCTTCGACTTACTCAATAAAAATTTGTTTACCGGATTTTTGGCTAATTTTCCAGATAACCTTTTGGAAAATTTATGTCAAAAATACACTTTTTTTGATAAGGTGGCGCTAAAGAGTGAACTGTGTGTTGTTTATAATGACAATGAAATTTTGGGGCAAAATGAAAGTCATGTGATGACTATTAAATACCTTTTTGATAATGATTTGAATCAAGGTTCACCCCAAGTTTATAAACTCTTATGTCTAATTGTTTCTATCCCGGTGACATCAGCTTCCATAGAGCGCTCGTTTTCCACTATTAAGAGAATTAAAACTTATTTACGAAATTCAATGAGCCAGGATCGTTTGAAAAATATTAGTTTGTTGTCTATTGAAAAGGAATTGGTAAAACTTTTGGCGAAAGACAAAAAATTTTATGAGGATATTATAGATCATTTTGCTAACGTTTAAGATCGCAGAATCCCGCTAATCTTCAAAAATATATAACTTTTTATTTGCTGTCCCACACATATTTTGTACATTTTATTTTTCACAGGTTTTTTTTGTGGTACTAGGTACTTTATTACTTAGTATTATACTAAATAATTCGTTGTTCCTTGTAAAAATCTTAAAAGAATTTATTTTTTGTTTGATTTTATGTAAACATTATTTTTTATTTAAGGCTTCTGCCTTGGCATTGACATCTATGCAGGAATTATAAAAAATAGATGTCTTTGCCAAAAAATTTAGTTAAATTTTTTTTTAGGTATAAATGTATATTTTATTATTTTATTTTGTTGTTATTTTATTTTTATTTTGTTTTACTTTTATGACAAGAATTTTATTTTAATCTATTTTTGGGAGGGTCCTATTTTATTTTTGGCAAGAAAAAACTATCACCTCGCCGTTGGTTCTTGCTGGGCAACAATTTATTAATTCCTCGAATAAGTAACAAATTCGTTAAGTAGGTAGGTAGGTACCTATTTTGTGATAGAAAAAAAAATTATGAATAGATGAATTGATTAATTGGCTGAGAAGAGTTTTTGTGAATATTGTAAATAGGAGTTGTAGGTCTCAAGGTAGACACTCGAAAGTGAAAAAATTTTTTTCCAAACAAATGAATAGCTTAGGGTGCTTGTTTTATTTTGATTCTCTTTAAATTATAAGGCGGTTGACCTTGAAATCCTAAAAATTTTCGCCCAAGGTGTATTTTTTAACACCTCTTGTAGCCTCCTCAAACCAAAACCTCACGAGCCGCCACTGATATAAATATATATATATATATATATATATATATATATATATATATAAAAATAAAAATATATATATATATATATATATATAAAGATATATATATATATATATATATATAAGAGGAGGATAGTCGCTGACTAGTGTGGAGGATAACTATTTGTAGGGACTTTTTTACTTTCACTTGATACAAAATAACACAAAATCGAATTAATTTAACGTAACGAAATAATGTCAAACTTCAATTTGAAAATTTTAAAAAAATGAGTGACTCCGATTTGTCATTTCGTTCAGTAATTTAATTATAACTTCAAAAAATGTATCAACTTTTATAATTTTTTAACAAATAGCATCATTTTCAATGTTTCTTATATCGTATTATCAACATCTATGTAATCATTCTCATGATAGATTCTCCCTGACGATGGAATAAACGATTCCGAAAGCTTGGAAAAACTTCAAAGAGTTTCCTTTTACATTGCTGCAGTCCCTACAAATAGTTATCCTCTACACTAGTCAGCGACTATCCTCCTCTTATATTTATAGACATGGGGTTTTACGAAGGTATAAGAACAACATTTGGAATAATAACAGTGAAGAAATTTAAATCATGGTCAAATACGAAAATGAAATTAGCAAAAGAATACAACAGAAGATGTTTTTTACTTCAGTGCAGACTACGAGGCATTCTTCCTAAACACATAAGTTCTACAATAAGTCCAGTCCGACGTTTGCTACTTCGCCAGAATGCACATACTGACATTCCTGAACGAAATCACAGGTTAGGAGTACAACTTATTAGTATTGAAATTGCAACCAATCAAATTTTGATCAACAAATTGGAAAATTCTTTAATAATATTGAAAAGAGACATTATTTCTTTACAAATGAATTAATTTTTCAAAATTTTTATAGTAAACAAATCATTCAATATAACAGATTATTTCATGAAATAAAAACAAGGAACATCAGAAAATTGAGTGAATTGAAAGAAAATGAAAATAAAATTAAATTGAAAACAAATCCAAATTGGATAAAAAATTTATCAAATACAGTAATTCCTGAAGATATTTCACAATTTTTATCATTGGGTCCGAAATTCAGTATCGAACCAGTAATAAAAAAAGACATCCCTATAAAAAACATTTCATCAGATGTGGACTACATTACTTCTTCTATTAATGATAATAATAAAAGAAACATCACTATAGCTAGAGTTACTAATGTCATTACTAACCATTTACTCAATGTTGATTCTAATAAAAAAATGATATTTTTCGTAATCTTTACAACAGATCAAAAAAATTTTTGAAAGATAACCCAGATTTGATTCTTACTCAGTCAGATAAAGGTAATGTTACTGTTATTATGGAAAAACAACAATATCTAGATTTATCTAATGATATTATTAATAACAGTACTTCCTACATTGAGCTCAAGAATGATCCAACAGCACAAATACAAAGTAAATATAATAATTTGATAAAAATTCTGAATGATAAGAATCAAATAGATGGCATTGTTAAAAAAAAAGCTTACTAGCTATAATGGTATTTCTCCAAAATTTTACTCCTTACCAAAAATTCACAAACCAATTTTGTCAATGAGACCCATAATAGCTTGCATAGGTTCTCCTACAGAACAAATTGCTTCATTTTTAACGATTATTTTATCTAATGCATATGATTCAGATAACATTTACTCTATCGAAGATTCCTTTGAATTTTCAGAAAAATTTAATAAAATCAAATTACCAGATAATTACGTTTTGGCCAGTTTGGATGTTGTCTCTCTTTTCAGTAATGTTTATCTTGATATTTGCCTTAGGGCAATAGATAAAAATTGGGACCGTATCAGCAGACATTGTACCATTGAAAAACATTACTTTTCCAACCTGATAAAATTTCTCTTTGAAAATAACTATTTTTCATTCAATGGAAAATATTTCAGACAAACTTTTGGAACTCCAATGGGATCTTCAATCTCACCTATTCTTGCAGCTTATGTTATGGATGAATTGCTAGACACAGTGATTCCATTACTCTCTTTTAATTTATTTTTCATCAAAAAATATGTGGATAATATTAGCTTTACCTAATAATGGTATAACAGAAATTTTAGATACTTTCAATAGTTACGACCCATTCATTCAATTCACAATCGAAACAGAAGACTCAGATCTTTCAGTACCTTTTCTTGATACAAAACTTATACGATCGGTAGATAACATAATATTGATTGATTGGTATAGAAAAGCATGCAGTTCAGGAAGGTATTTGAATTTCTTTTCTTATCACAAATTTTCGATGAAAGTGAATTTGTTAAAACAAATGAAGAACAGAGTACTCAAAATTTCTGATATATCTTTTCATAACAAAAATTTGAATAAACTTCAAGAACTTTTCATACAAAATTCCTACCCACCATCTTTAGTCAAGAAAATTTTATTTAGCACATCCTTATCAGAAAATGAAATTATAGGACAAAATAACATTTCTCATAATGAACTTGTTACAGATATGAGTCAAGTTTCAATTTTTTATGCCTCGTTACCTTATATAAAGAAATAACACCTAAACTGACCAGAATTTTTCAAATCTTATGAAAACATCAAAATTGCAAATAGAACAGTTATTTCAATGAGACAAATATATTCGAAAGTAAAAGACAAAATTCCTATTTTATCACTCACAAATGTTGTTTATAATATCCCTTGTCTTGATTGTGATAAGAATTATATTGGCCAAACAAAAAGATTATTAAAAGACAGAATCACTTCTCATAAGAGTGATAGTAGATTACACCCTGAGAGATGTGCTTTAGCTAAACATGTCAATGATTGTGACCACCAGATGAACTACCTTTCAACAACTGTTCTTGCAAGAGAATCACATCTTTCAAAAAGATCTTTTTTAGAAATGGCCTTTATTTATCAAGACAATAAATCCATAAATAAAAAAACAGATATAAGCCATTTGAGTGAAATTTATTCTTTTTTACTTTCACTTGATACAAAATAACACAAAATCGAATTAATTTAACGTAACGAAATAATGTCAAACTTCAATTTGAAAATTTTAAAAAAATGAGTGACTCCGATTTGTCATTTCGTTCAGTAATTTAATTATAACTTCAAAAAATGTATCAACTTTTATAATTTTTTAACAAATAGCATCATTTTCAATGTTTCTTATATCGTATTATCAACATCTATGTAATCATTCTCATGATAGGTTCTCCCTGACGATGGAATAAACGATTCCGAAAGCTTGGAAAAACTTCAAAGAGTTTCCTTTTACATTGCTGCAGTCCCTACAAATAGTTATCCTATATATATATATATATCTATACATATATATATATATATATATATATATATATATATATATATATATATATATATATATATATATATATATATATATATATATATATATATATATATATATATATATATATATATATATATATAATTTTTCCTGGCATCTCTGGCATTTTGTTGGCATCTCCAGCGGATCACATCGAAACAATTGAGCTAAACATTGGTACCTGAAATTGTTTTCTATTCAGAGCGAAACTATCGAAATAAATTGATTTAGTGGCTTAAAAAAATTGTATGTAAAAAAGAGCAAAAGTAATGGGTAAATATGATCATAGTAACGCTAACGGGGCTCTATATTGTAAAAGAGGAGGTCGATGTTCGGTTAGTAAACATTGAAATAAATGAAATATATATATATATATATATATATATATATATATATATATATATATATATATGTATATATATATATATATATATATATATATATATATATATATATATATATATATATATATATATATATATATATATATATATATATATATATATATATATATATATATATATTTATATATATGGCGCGTTCCGGTGAACATCATGAGTATTTCTATGTATCTGATTAATTTAAAGTGAACTGAAAGGCGTCATGAATATTCAATTAAATTAATGAGAAGTTGATGACATTTTCCTGACGTTTTTAGGTTTTCACTTTGAAAACCTGCTTATTGAAATAGATGCGATTAAAAATTCAATTTCATATATCTTGAAAGTTTGTAAATAGGTAGTTTCGTATGATATCTTGGATGGGATTGGTTTTGGTTTGAATTGGTTGAGGGGTTGACCCCCTGGGGGAAGAAATAAATCTTGTTTACACGATTAAGGTCACAATTTTGGAGTAATAGGATGGAAAGTTGGTGAGTAGGTATTTTCGAAAGACATCTTGGATGGAATTGGTTTTGGTTCAAATTGGTTATGGGGTTGACCCTCCGGAGGAAGAAATAAATCTTGTTTACACGATAAAGGGCGTAATTTTGAAGCAATAGGATTGAATGTTTGTGAGTAGGTAGTTTCGTATGATATATTGGCTGGGATTGATTTTGGGGGGTTGACCCAACAGGGGAGGAAATAAATCGTGTTCACACGATAGAAGGCGCAATTTTGGGACCATAGGGTTGAAAATTTGTAGGTAGGTAGTTTCGTATGATATCCTGGATGGTATTTA
The DNA here is from genome assembly GCA_030704885.1 of Cynegetis impunctata. NCBI lineage: Eukaryota > Metazoa > Arthropoda > Insecta > Coleoptera > Coccinellidae > Cynegetis > Cynegetis impunctata. The sequence goes on from JARQZK010000037.1 coordinate 542,087, forward strand.
TTTTGATATAAATTGGTTTGGTGGTTAATCCCCTCCGGAGGAGGAAATAAATATTGTTTACACGATAGTGGACCCAAATTTTTCTTTAGATTCGGAACAAAAGTCATAATTGAACGAATAGATTGTTTAAACTGAAAACGTTATGAAAACCTGCTTTTCTAATGCAGCTCGCTGCGATAGAGTTTTTTATTCCTATTGTCATAGTCGACTTAATGTTACTGAAATTGATAACTTCACTGTATATTGTATAAAAGAATATGACGAGATACGACATATTTATCTTTATCAATTGAACGAACTTTCATGAACACAATACTATAAATTTTTTTTAGCTGATTTCAATTCATATCTTTCACACACAGCAAAATTTCTAGAAATAAAAATCCAAGATTTTTTTTTTTAACTCGAGGGACCTACAGTTTAACGCCGGTTCCGAACGGCCAATGGGCTTGTGAACGATGCACATTACCCAACAATTCCTCTTAAAACTATAACCACTAAATTCCAGACATATACAACACCCAATAGCGAGGTGGGACTCGAACCCACAATCCTCGGTTTACAAGCGGTAAACCATACCGCCTGGTCTACCGAGGCCTCTAAAATCCAAGATACTTGTGGTAGGTACACTTGGTTGGAAGGAAGTTCCTCCGCTATATATTATGTGTTGAATAGCAGGTATGATGAAATAAATTTACAACGTTTAGTTTTAATAAATATTTTATCATTTTATAAAAATATGAAGTAATTATGAACTTAATCAATACATTCAATCTTAGTAATGATTGGCTTGTAGTAGCAAAAGTAGGAAACATATGATTGCTATTCAATTTATGGTGTCTCGAAAAAACTTTATCGATAGTGGTATTATATCTTATAGTACATTTTGCAAGATAATTGTTAAATAAAATTCATCCAAAACTAATCTCAGTTCTCCTGAGTTTTTATCAGAAGAGTTGAGGTTGAAATCGCTACTTTTTTGTATGAACACAAATGTTCAATCCGATCCCTGTTTATAATTTGACGAATTGATAGTAGAATAATTATGGGACCAATAATTTTATTAAATTTTGAAATTGAAAAAAATATGTAATCTATAATAATACATTGATATTTTACTCTTATCTTCATATTGATTACAGTATCTCACAAAAATTACACTAGTACGTACCTGACTTCATCTTCTCTATCCCCAGCTTCTACTAAATCACTTTCACAATGCCTTTTTTATGAATGAAATAAAAATAACACGCATACACGAATACAGCTGATGCTCTTGCATAGCAACGCTATCGACTCAATCATGTCGGATACAGTTTTATGTTTATCTTTCTTTCGATCAATTTTTTGGGATGTACCTTGAGATAATGAACTTCATTTTAATAATTTGGGTACCTTCTTTCAACTGATAAACTGTTCAAGTTCCATCTAGTTAATTAAATTTTTCATCAGAAGAAATTTAAAAGAGTTAATTGTATACAATCCATAATTAGATTGTTCATCATTAAGTTTAATGTTTCCGTAGTAGAAGAATCGAAGCACGTGTCTCTAATTTATTTCGATCTTCTTTGGAATTCTGGCTTACATGTTCTACACACTGAATTAAATAAAATAATTAAGAAAAATTCAACTAACGTTATGAATGAAATAAAAAGTTTTAGTGAAATATATACCGATTTAATTTTTCAACAAATAACATGAATCAGAACACATCAATTAACAGATATAATTTTTTCAACACCATACACATCTTCAGAACAACCAACCACTTTCAATCACATCCACAACATTAATTATTTCTAGAACAGGTTCAACATTTCACATATTCGAAATAACGAGTAATGTATTTTTAAACACAAATCCTTGAATCAAGGAATTAAGAACCTATTTGGTATATTAGGTGGGCAAGAGTTTCTGTGATTTCCCTCAACATATAATATTAGCCAGACCTGACTGCAGATATTTTGGACTAAATAGTAGGTACGTAATTAGTAACTGAAGACGGTCGGAGAAGCATCAAATTTCATGAAACGCAATTTTCTGTTTCTTTGGCTCTTCAATTTCTACAAATGTTATAATACTTTTTCAAAAGTATTATGACAATGTTACGAAAAGTAAGCTTATTAACTTTCGAACTTAAAATGCTTGTTATTGGTAATAACAGATAAGTGGGTATATATATATATATATATATATATATATATATATATATATATATATATATATATATATATATATATTCATATATATATTATATATATATATATATATATATATATATATTAATTAATATATATATATATATATATATATATATATATATATTAATTATATACATAATATCGATATACATAAATTATGTTGCATTGTTGAAAAAGCTGAAACAACACTTACGGCTTTGAATAGTTTATATTCAAAACTGTATTATGTACTTCAATACTCGATGATAATGTTAGTCTAGAAGCATATAATGTTAAGCTAAGCTAAGCTTAACATTCATGACTGTTGAGCAAACCATTGTTGGATATTTTTGTTATTGATTCCGATAACAGAGTTTGATACACTGCTTAGGAAATTGTTGTTGATATTGTATTATATGCAGTGTGGAACAGCCAAATGGAATAAATTCGATAACGAAGAAATGAGAGCGTGTTGGAAAAAACGCTTGGACACGTCGATTTGTATTTCCAGATGCTCATTTTTTTCAAGAAAAAATAATTATATAGGGTGTGTCGTGTGACAGTGGCCGATACCAACTTTCTTATTTTAAATACAACCCCCTGTATATTATTAGTTTTTTGGATTCTTTAGAAAATTCTAGACATAATTCATGTACAATGTCCCATACCTATCTTCAACTGTTTCGGAAATATTAAGTGTTTTCAGATGTATTACAAAAACTAACATTAAAAAAAGAAAATTATTTTATTTCACAAATAATGTAAAAAAAAAACAAAAAAACATTAATTTCAATGTAAGAGATGTTCAAAATGTTCGCCGCGAAAGTCTTGGCAACATGCTAATTTGGTATAGAAATGTCTTCTAACGTTTGTAATACATCTGAAAACACTTAATATTTCCCAAACAGTTGAAGATAGGGGTATGGGACATTGTACATGAATTATGTCTAGAATTTTCTGAAGAATCCAAAAAACTAATAATATACAGAGGGTTGTATTTAAAATAAGAAAGTTGGTATCGGCCACTGTCACATGACACACCCTATAAAAAAATGCGCATCTAAAAATACAAATCGACGTGTCCAAGCGTTTTTCCCAACACGCTCTCATTTATTCGTTATCGAATTTATTCCATTTAACTGTTCCACACTGTTTATAATACAATATCAACAACAATTTCCTAAGCAGTGTATCAAACTCTGTTATCGGAATCAATAACAAAAATATCCAACAATGGTTTGCTCAACAGTCATCAATGTTAAGCTTAGCTTAGCTTAACATTATATGCTTCTAGACTAACATTATCATCGAGTATTGAAGTACATAATACAGTTTTGAATATAAACTATTCAAAGCCGTAAGTGTTGTTTCAGCTTTTTCAACAATGCAACATAATTTATGATATTTTAACAGATAGTTGTAACTGATTGTGCCGACCTAGGACCTACAGCTCAACTTAATGGATTGCTGAGACCAGTATTATTTCTTACAATTTCTAGATATATTATATATTATTATATTATATTGCTTGTTCTTGAATCATATAGATGGGAGATCGTTAAACGTTAGAGCTGTATTATATTTAATTTTTTATCAATTATTATTACATAATTATATATATATATATATATATATATATATATATATATATATATATATATATATATATATATATATATATATATATATATATATATATATGTAAGAAGATAATAAAACGTTGGGATATTCATTTGAAAAAATGAATCTTTAATCGAATCAACTTTCCGACGGAGACTCGACGATATAGAATTCCCATTCATTCTTCAAGGAAGAATGTTAGAAAATTCGACATCGGCGCCACACACTATGGAAACACTGAAGAGTCTGTTTTGCTCCTTAACTCATCAGTAGTGTTCCGAGTACATCGTCCAAGTTGGTAAAGACATCAAATCCACATAATCACTTCATAGTTTTTAAAAAGAGCAATAAAGGCATGTGAACAAATCATTGCGCCATATATTGGAAACCAAAAAGTATCTCACTTTAAGCCGAACAGAAATGCCAACTACAGAAAAGTCCTGCAAAGTGGTACATCGTTCGATGTTGGATCATATATATATATATATATATACCTATATATATATATATATATATATATATATATATATATATATATATATATATATATATATATATATATATATATATATATATATATATATATATATATATATATATATATATATATATAATTACTGCTGATATCTAGTCTACGAATTTGTGTAAGATATGTGAATGATTTTTTCTCAAAAGGAGTTATTTGACAAATTTGATATTCCTAGGTATTAACAAAAAACTATTTATTTTGATACAGTGCGGTTTGTACTGCTGTAAAAAATTATTTTCGAAAAGCTAACCGATATTAAATCATAAACAATAAGCAGTATTATTGCGCAGTACATGGTTTGCCTACAAAAAAAAAAATGAAAATGACTGGGGCAGAAAGAGCTAAGTAACGGTTATAGTGAAATGCTATTAGAGATAAGTCCAGGAATAATATATGTCTAAAAGAAGCTAAGTTCAGAGTAATAAGAGCCAGTGACATGAAAATTTTTCTATTACACAAGACAACGTATATTATACACTAATACTAATGTGAAATGTATTCAAGAGATTATGTCAAAAAAATTGCCTATTTTCCTCAGAGATGTGTGGCAGCATGGTCCGTAGGCTTTTGTTTGCTTCACCGACGGATCCCCCTGCAGAAAAAGTGAAAGAAAGAGAACTGATGTGATCGACAGTAACATAAAAAAATATATAAAAATATAAACATAAAATATAACACTGACAATAGCAATATGACAACTGACCAGACTGGCACTTTCAACCGCACCGCTCATACAACTAGGTTCTTTAAGGAAGTGTTGGAACTTACACTTAGCTCTCATAGATTACCACTGGCACATCGACTCCAAATTTCACAAAAAGTATGTTTGCTCAAATTTAGTACTTAACTCCCTTTGATAAAAAATCATTCAAGTAGGTAAAACTGCAAATAAACTTTCATTAAACAAGATAGTCAGGTTGGGTTCGAAAGTCTATATAATAAAAATCCGGACATCCTACTGCGTAGCACTAGGAATGATAAAACCCTTCTGCGCATGTGCATGTCGTAATGCCTATCTAAAAGACTCTATATTTTTTATTCGTCGTGGGGAAAAATGGGAAAAAAGAACTCCCTTATGAAATCAT
>JARQZK010000037.1:552500-688243 GCA_030704885.1 Cynegetis impunctata
AAAAATATTGACGTCTAATTTCGGGACAACAATCAATTCGTGAAGAAATATTCAAATGCATTTTTCTCAAAAATGCTGCTTCCTAGCGAATTATGAGAACAGTAACTTATTTATACAAAAAGCTTCATATTTTCAAATTTTGAAGTCAAAATTACTAAAAATCAACCACCAAAAAATTTGGGCCAAATTTTTTGCCAATACCCCACTACGCAGTCCTGAGAATATTGCAATACTAACTTTCAGTACATTAAATAGAGCGTAAAAAGTTTCGTAACTGTACCAAATTTTATCCAATTATCTTCCCAGGTTTCGAAAATATTCACAAAAAATCACCATCAGGTCCTCACCTTTAACACCCTGTATCTTAAAAACGAAGAAGTTGTGAACCTTAGTTTATATGAACTTTTATCTCTAACTTCGGGACACCCCTGTATATATCGTCCTGAAGCTTTGCTGTCGAGAACTTATAGTTTTTTAGAATAAAGTAGATTAATTTATTTCAAATATATAATAAGTAGATATATACATATATGTATATATATATATATATATATATATATATATATATATATATATGTATCTTTATATATATATATATATATATATATATATATATATATATATATATATATATATATATATATATATATATATATATATATATATATATATATATATATATATATATATATATATATATATATATATATATATATATATATATATATATATATATATAATATATATATATATATATGCGTGTATGTGTGAGTGTGTGTGTACATATATGCCTTCATGGAATCCTTCAAGCATTGAAAACATGGGAAAGCATAAAGTTAATCTGATCAAACATTTCGAAGGTAATTTGTGAAACAGAATGTTCATTATTGTTACTAGCCCAATAATATTTTTAGTAATGCTCATCAAAATTCCCCCGACCATGAAGAAGTTCAAAGTCGACTGAATTAGCCCTCGCGTACTTTCGCATTGTGGGGAATAATTTACGTGTGCAGCTATTGTGAATATAACACGTGGCGCCACGTGTCAGGTAGGGTCGAGTCTCGTGGGAAAATATGGAGTCCGGAAAGGGCCCTTCTTGTACCCTCTGCGATAACAATCAAACTCGACGCGATGTTGCCAACAGCGTGGATATATTTAAAATGATTATATTGGAAATTGCAATTTTTGCAAAATATCACTGATTGCAAATAGACAAAAAGAATAAGATAAATGAAAATGATTGAATGTTGAGTGCATTTTAATAAAAAAATCGTTCAGTTTTTTGAAACGAAGTTCTCTATTACGTATAGCGTTGCTAGGTGTGAGCATCAGTTGTATTCGTAAATTCTGATTGCTGTGATTTTATTAATAAAGAATAATTGTGAGAAAGATTCAGTGGAAGTTTAGGCAAGCACCCTCAAACCCCCACCAAATTGAGTTATAGGGTTGAAAATGAGTACGAGGATTGAGTTAATGATGAGAAAGTGTCTTTGGGTATTATATCTTTTCTCTAACCGATGAAAATTTAATTGAGAGAATACTCAATTGTAACGTGTAAATTCTCCACGTAACTGCAGCCACTGCATTCTACACTGAAATAGGTACCGTGATTCGACGCTATCAACCGATACGTCACTTTTGTTCTTCTATGGTTAATGACCTGCGTATTAAGAAGGAGAGTATCTAGGTAGCGTAGGATTAACAATCGTTCTTTTAGAAAATGGTTCTTGTAGATAAAACATCGTCAACTAATAGAATTATATTCAATATAAATTGAAAGTTTGTTAAAGTTTATTAAAATTTATTAAGTATCTGTGGCGTCTGATAGACGCCACTTGGTCTGGGTTTGAAGTTCACCTTGGTTAGAGCTAAAAGCCACGTTGTGTGAGGGTTGAGATTCACCTTATTTGGAGTCTACAAAAGAAATCACCTAGTCTGGGACTAACATCCACCTTGGCAAACCACAGCTGAACCAGGGCAGAAGTCGAGTACAATCCACATCGGAAAAACGTCGATAGAAAATTATATATATAAAAAAAAAGATAAGTCTCACAATGTATTAAGAGGATAGTAAATACCTACATTTTACCCAGTTGTTATTATCACTGAAAACAACCCAGAACCCTAATATTTTTAGCAAATCTCCCTGCTAGCTAGGGCATAAATATCTATTAAAAGGGAGGTTGGTTACACAATTTTTCGTGATTTGAAGGTTTTGCGCTCTTCTACAGCTGACCACCGTATTGAGTTGATGTTATGGATGGACGCTTTATCATTTTCAACTTTTTTTTTCAAACGTCTCTATTCTAATATAATCATTACGTATATTGAGTTGATTTAAGGTTCATTGGGGGATTTAATTTGATTTCTTCAATCTCAGCAATGTTATGCTGAAAATTTGAATATTTTTGTAGCTCCTCCAAATTAACTTAGGAGGTTAAGAATTTGAATATGAAACAGAACAAAAATTAGGAGAAAATGCAACCTTAGTAACTGAGCTCTCTTTTTTACGTTTTTTATATCTAAGTTATAATTTCTATTGAATAAAATATGACAAAAATTAATAACATGAAAAACACCTATTGTAAATAAGTAACTTATATAAGGTAATATTATGAAAAAAATTTCACTTATTGAACTATTTGGAGGAGTTAAAGAAAGAATAATATAAAATCAATTAACAAAACCTGTCAAGATTCTGTGCCAAATATTATTATCCCAAATGACAGCATTATGTGAGAACAAAAAATTCACAAAATCTGGGTTCTTAAGATATATGAAAATACAATCATTTTTATTTTACTGTCAACTTTATTTGTCCATATTCATTATGTTAAATATATGAACGCACGAATGAATAATAATAATTTAGTTTCTTTAGTAGCAGAAGTTTATCATACGTGGACATCAGTGCCGGATTAGCCACGTAGCAAGAGTAGCAAATGCTACGGGCCCCGGGAATTAGGGGCCCCGCGTACCAACGGCTGTCTGACCGTAAAACAAAATAAGATCAGATAAGCGTAAAATATTTTGCATGCCTTAAACGTGAAGCGCTTAGGCTATGCTTCACTCCTACCTGAAAATCTAAAACACGATTTCGTCACGTTAAATCGTAGGCATAGGTTGTATTATACCTAACACGAGTAACGTTGGTATCAAAATCTATACAGTTTTTCACGCTTCTACATATTCGATCTTACGAATGCATTTAATGATTCTATTTCAAAAATTCCGATTTTAAGGACACTAGGTGGTCAGCCCGAGCTGATGCTACGAAGGCACTTTTATGCGGTTTCATCACTACTAAGCAAGTTTTGGAAGATATTTTCAATAATATGGACCAAAAAGAAGAGTGTCGTAATAAAGCTTACGGACTAGCAATGCGATCCACAGTTTCAGATATTGTTGCAAGAGCCAAAGATCTGACCGGCTTTGAAGAATACTAGCAACAGAAATCAGGACGAATAAACGAAATACAAAGTACGACCATTTCAGCCGCTCTTCTACACTCGATGAATTTGTCGAAAATCAAACACCTGGACCACGTCTTGAACTTCAGGTGTTCATTGTCATTATTGATAACGTACTGTCTGCTTTAACTAAATATATGAAAGCTTTTCATATAATTACTAGTGTTTTTGGAATATTTCGACAGCTGAAATCCCTTAAAAGAAAAGAGATTTTGGAAAAATCCTCAATAATGGTCATTTCTTACAAAGATGATTTGGAGAACAACCTAGGCAACGAATTAGTGCAGTTCGCGGAGCTGCTGAAAAACTGGAATTTTATAAACTTTTATTATATAATTCTTTAAAGTCGTGTTTCTCAAACTCAACCCCAATCAGCTAACTGACCGTAGGCACATTGGCTCAAATAGCTCTTTCACAAGTATCATGGATGTCATTTACTTACATGAATTTGATTGTTCGTATGTAACATTGATTGTACCTAATGAATATTTAAAATGATATATGATTGAACTATTTTATTACCCAAATTTAAAAAAAAAGCTAAGCAATTTGATTTGTGAAAGTAATAAAAAAATTATAGGGAGTTTATTTCAAAAACTGGTATCATTATACACACCCAGATATACGTGTTCCTACATAGCCGCTTCAGGTTGTCACTCACACACATTTTCGGTTTTATTCTCTAATCTGAGTTTAATACTATAAACTTGAGAACCTAAAGCAAACCAAGGGCCTCTTGGCCGAATTTGCTACAGGCCCCGCGCTGGCTTAATCCGGCACTGGTGGACATATTTTAGTGAATGTATAACTTATATTTTATTCTGAATTCTGAGTAACATCTGCATTACACATGCTCATTCTACCACTCCAAGATGTCTAATAATCACGTGAATAATTAGTATCAAAACCTCCTGAATCTATTTTATATAAAGAAAATTATGCTGTATCCTACTTCGAATCATCTTACATAGAACCCGCACAATTGGTGACTGATCAACTTATTTCATCAGACTTGACGACATGAAATTCCCATTCATTCTTCAAGGGAGAATGCTATAAAACTCGACATCCATGCCACACAGGATCTATCAGGATTAACTATCTCATCATAGTTAATGAGCCGTCCTTCGACCGAGTGGGCAACGGCATGAAATCCACATATCCACCTCATAGTTTCTAAGAAGAGCAATAATGGCATGCGAACAAATCACAGCGCCATTCATCGGAAACTGATAGGTATCTCACTGAGGATCAAACAGAAATGCAAATTGCCGAAAACTAATGTCACTTCATACCTATAGGTGGCGACCATATGTTCGAAGTTCTGCACCGTGTTACATCCTTCTATATTCCAGCACGCATGCAGGAACATCTGGTAGCAATGCTCAGATATTTCCTATTAATTTGAAGACATCAGGACAACAACTGCCTCTGGCGTGATAACGCAATGGGATGACGAAATCGCAACATTGTAAACCAGCGATCTCCAGAATTTAACACATTTTCGATTGCTGTTTAGGGCGGGCTACACACGGACGTCGATGTATTAATACATCGACGTGCAACCAATAACGTGCAATCTGATTGCGTACACATGTACGTACAAAACCATAGTTTTGTCCAGTCTGCTAAAATGTTTGGCCAGATGTTTGAGCAGGAGGAATATTTAGCTCTGGTGGCAGTGGCGTGTACAAAGAAAAAGGAAAATGAAAATCGTCGCCGAATGTGGTCTAAAGGTTGGTTTCTACAACGATAAAATTTTTCACACATTCACCTGTTAGAAAAATGGAGGTTAGAACTAGAGTACTCTTGTTATAACGTAAGGATGGACGAAGAAACCTATTCGTAACTATTGGATATGGTTATTCCAATGATAAAACGTCAAGACACATCGATGAGATTGGCAATAACTGCAGAAATTACCAGGATTTAACTACTTTAATATCTCCGAAAGCCTCACACTTCTCTTCGAGATAAAAACTTTTTCATTTTATCTCCGAAACCCACCACGAAGACTATTGATTTTAGCGACACTACGTACTTTTTGTAGCATTTGCTTGAATGATTTGCAGCTTCTCTATCAATATTTTGTATGCTTAATTTTTTTTATTTCAGTCTAAATAGTGCTTTGATTTCGTCTGCCACAAGCAGGGTAGGTCCCTGTACAACTCCACAAATTCCCGAAGACATTGTTCTGCAGTCAGACATGATGATGAAACTATCTGCAAAAACATTTTTAGTAAATATTATACAAATTCATGAAATATTTAACTTATTATTTTAAATACCTACTCTAGTAACAAATCATTTCATAAACTTAAGCGCCGATACTGCTTAAAAAACGCTCCTCGGTAATTTGCATCCACACGTAGAGACTTGAATGCATTCGTTGGAATGCGCATCCAAAAACTCAAGCGATTCCTGAAAACATCAACGCGGCATTCATCCGGGTTGTGCATTCAAAAACTTGCGTTTCTGCATCCACATTAACGTTATTGGTTGCACGTTCTTAGATGCACGTTGATGAATGAAGATATGGACACCTGTGTGTAGGGGCCTTAGGAATTGTATAGAATTACTGAAAAATGTGTATAATAAAATTTATTTCACACATTTCCTGACCATTTTAGGCATTTTATAGGAATTATATATAATCACGGATTACATTCATTTTTGGTAACATAGATAACATATTCATCAAAGAGCACCCGATCCAGATCTCCCTAAATAATCTGTGATGAAAGACGTGGCAACAGTTCTCCTGTAGCTCATGTGAGCCCATCTGTATGTACGAATAGGTTGCCCATTGCCGGAACGGTTCCCACGTACAGAGTACTTAGCTGTAATCGAATATATATACTTGTACTTCCTCACCGGAACGCATTTGATTTGACGCAACGCTATTATCATATATTAAATCAGTTTTTATTCGTTTAAGTGCCGACTAGTCGACGAATCTACAAATCAAAGCCTAAAAACTGTATAGTCCCGCCCGTTGTGTAATTGAAGTGGGAAAAAACAATATTGAAACAGTTTTGGGATGAAGAAATTAGAACTAATTAATACTAATTAGAAAAACTCGAAGTCGATTCTTGATTTGTATAAACATATAACCAAGTGATTTTGTTCGACCAAGTCAAGTAGGTAAGTGAAGAATACCTGGTTGATCAAGTTTTCAATGAAAACTAGATTATGGGCGTAGGTACTTTGCATTTATTGAAGTGAACCTTTGCAAATATTCTATGTATGCTAAGTATAGTTAAAAATATTCATTGAAGATACTGGGTATGTAGATGATGCGACTTTATTAGGGTTCCTTATGTTTTAGATTATTGTACTTATGTTATGATGTGATTTGTGAGCTTATCAAGTATGACCCCTTTTAAATGCTTTTTATTTTTTCGAATTTTTCCCATTTTATATAGCTTGATTTGTGAATAAATTAAGGAATATACATATTTTGAAGCTTGTTCATTTTGACGTTATTGTGTGCATGTTTTTAAACGAATAGATTCTTTGGTAGAAGACTTTTTCAATTCAATCAAAGTGCTAATTAAATTTTATTCTCTGCTGTATGATATAGTCCAGGGAAGATGGAGAAAATTAAATGAATTTGGCCGTGCAGCAGATATCGAGATGCGGTTTTCTGCATTGTGTTCACGAAGGTCACAGAAAACGAGTCTATATGGTCTGGTTAATCCGTTTTTGGAAAAATGCCTTCTGTGCCGGAAAATGCATTTTCCAATTGCATCACTACTTGTACCATTATAGGAACGACTGGAAAATCGCTCGGAAATTGTTACTCGGGGGTTTTCAGGCCCGCCGAACTCGATTCAGACATTAGAATTACCCGGGGGTGCTCTGGGGCGGCTCTGCGGGAAGTGCGGGGGTGGTGAATTGGGGAGAAATTGCAGCGTGCATGAAAATCGCGTCAAACTAGTTACTCGGGAATTTTCGGGGATGCCGAATTCAATTCTGTCATTGGAATTATCCAGGGGCGCACGGGGGTGGCTCTGCGTGGAGTGCGGGGGTGGTGAATTGGGGAGAAATTGCAGCGTGCAAGGAAATCACTCCAAACTCGTTACTCGGGGGTTTTCGGGGATGACGAATTCAATTCTAGCATTAGATTTTCCCGTGGCCAGTTGGGGCCCCTCTGTGAGGTTGTCTAAGGGGGGTGGTGGCAGCGTCCATGAATGGTAGAGGAAAAGGTGAAAAATCACAAATTATGAAAATAATACTTTATTCAAATAACATATAGGAGTTTTTATTAATCGGGAATTATTCATTATAAACTTCAATTTTTAACTAAAATACTAAACATTTTGTTCAAACTCTTCTACGTCTTCTTCCCGTTCTTCATCTTCTCTCCCTCCTGAATTTGCTTCCCCTCCTTCATCTTCTTCCTCGTCACTACTCTCGGTCTCATTGGAAGCGTCTTTTTGGTTTGAGCAATTGCCATCGCAATGGTTGCATGCAAGTGAGCACTCCAACCCACTTCAGCGGCACCCGCACCTCAGGGCATAGTCGGTTTGAGAAAAACAAGAAATTTTGCTCAAAATTTCCTCGAGATCGGCTTTCTGGGTCATGGTGACAGGACGCCGACTGCGCGCGGGAACTGAAGCCATATTTTTTCTCTTCAGTCGATACAGAATACTTCTGTTCGCGCCGGTCCCGGTGGTAACGATACTCTACTCTCTAGCTTTGGCGCCTTTTTCAAATCCAGTTTCGAGGCACAAAAGCCTCCCAAAGCAATTGTTTTTATAATATTTGTAATATTTATTTATTTATTTAATATTCTATCAAAATTTTTATTATTCATATCCCTGGTAAAGTCTTATGTCTGATTGTCATAGACGCTGACACCCCCCCCCCAAACAACCTCACAGAGGGGGCCCGACCGGCCCCGGAAAAATATAATGCTAGAATTGAATTCGTCACCCCCAAAAAACCCCGAATAACGAGCTTGGAGAGATTTTCATGCACGCTGCATTTTCTCCCCCAATTAACCACCCCCGCAGCCCACGCAGAGCCATCCCCATGCGCCCCTAGATAGTTCCAATGACAGAATTGGATTCGGCATCCCCGAAAACCCCCGAGTAACGAGTTTAGAGCGATTTCCATGCACGCTGCAATTTCTTCCCCAATTAACCACCCCCACAGAGCTGCCCCCGTGCTCCCCCAGATAATTCCAATGACAGAATTGAATTTGGCATCCCCGAAAACTCTCGAGTAACGAGTTTGGAGAGATTTCCATGCACGCTGCAATATCTCCTCAATTCACCACCCCCGCAGAGCCGCCAAAGAGCGCCCCCGGGTAATTCTTATGCCAGAATCGAGTTCGGTGGGCCTGAAAACCCCCGAGAAACAATTTCCGAGTGATTTTTCCGAGTGTCCAGTCGTTCCTATAATGGTGCAAGTGGTGATGCAATTGGAAAATGCATTTTCCGGCCCAGAAGGAATTTTTCCAGAAACGGATTAACCAGACCATATAGACTCGTTTTATGTGACCTTCCAGAACACAATGCAGAAAACCGCATCTCGATATCTGCTGCACGGCCAAATTCATTTAATCCGGCCGATTTTGCTCTAAATGCCCTGGACTAATAGTTGAACAAATGAAAGTTTCATACGTAGTTTCTTTTTCATTGTTTTCAATATTTGATAGAGTTTGTGTAAAATGTGCTTATTGATTTTCTTCGTCAGTTAAAAAAATAATATTTTTGGATAAATGATGAATGTACTTTTGTGTATATCTGATGGGTGAAAATTATTTGTGTGAGTTATTTTACTTTTGAATATTTAGAAGAAATATGGTATTTGAATAACAAATTTCTTATTTCAATTAATTCTGTTATTGATAAAAACCACCAGAAAATAAGAATAGGTGATTGTTGGCTTATGAAAGAATGTATTGTACCTATAGATTTTTATTTTTCACTTGTATATTATTTGTTCATTTCACCTTAGATACGGTTGCTATAAATACACTCATTATGCCCTAGGGCATTATGAGCGGGCATTATGGATCATAACACCCGCTCATTGTACGAGGAGAAATGAAGCAACTTTCATTGATTGAATACTTCATAATCCTTGTCGTATACGACTCTGGATTTCTCCGGCGAGGAATTATTCGCAGCTTTGGCTGCATTTTCTATGATATTCTTGGGTAAATACATTTTCATTTATATTATTTCTATAAATTCACTAAATATGATGACAAAAATACTCACAAACCTCAAAATATCAACAAATGACATGCATACTATGAGAAGGAAAATGGAAAGTATAGGAGTAATAAACCGATTTTAAAATCGAGTTTTCATTATAATAAAATAATTTTTTCGTGAAAAATAAAATCTTGTATGCACCACGTGCGTTACTAGATCCTAACGCCCATCGGGCGTTAGGATCTATATAACGCATTAAGTACATAAATAACTATTATATCACTCTTATAAGACACAATTTTATAAAGTTGATAACGATGAATATTTCATTGAATTATCGTGACTGAAATACTGAAGAATTTTTTTTCTAGTGTTAGTTTTAAATTTCCAAGAAAATTTCAATTGGTAAATCAAAAGCGTATAATTAAATATTTTAATAAAGTATAAACTTTAAAATAAAACACACTTGGCTTATATTTCACTATATAAAAATATTTAGATACTGTATTTAGCAGTAACGAATAGTCGGCATGTTTCGAGTTATGAACTCATTATCAAGACTGATTACAGGAGAGTATTACATCTTATTTTATAAAACAGACAGAGGCAGAGATGAAACCTGAAAATCAATTTGTTCGTTTACAAGGAGTAACACAGTGGTGTTTACAAAATATTTTGTGACGAATGTCCTGCTTTCTATATTGGAGAAACAGGAAAGAATATAAACATTCGTGTTAAAGAACATAAAAAGTCAATTTTACAAAATAAAAATACCACTGGCTTCTCCGAACATTGTATAAAATTTAATCATTTCCTGGATTTCAACAAAACCCAATTGTTGCATTCAGGTAACAAAGGAAAGCGCCTTGACCTTCTTGAAATTCTCGAAATAAGTTCCGCCCATAATAGTCAATTACCCCTTGTAAACGAACAAATTGATTTTCAGGTATCACCTTTGCTTTTGTCTGTTTTATAAAATAAGATATAATACTCTCCTGTAGTCAGTCTTGATAATGAGTTCATAACTCGAAACATGTCGAATATTCGTTACTGCTAAATACAGTAGGGGAGACCGGGTACAAAAGTAACGACGGGTCGAAAGTAACAAATGCTCTGTAGGTTTAAAGAATTGTCAAAACACCACTTAGCTGCTGTCAGGTGATAGCCAGTGGCGCCACCTTCAGTTGCATTCAATCGCCGCTCGCGCCACGCACTGTTAGATCGTGTGAGAGGACGCTACGTGATTTCACAAATCAAAAGTAAATTTTTTGACGTTTACTTATTTAATGTTTATGTAGTATTAAAGGGATGATATTAATCTGAATATTTGCATAATGATACTCGATTAGATTGGTTTTACAGTGCTTAAATTCGTTTTTCTCTAGCATGTTTCGTTTCAAGGCTATCTTTCATGTTCTAACAAAAATGCTGTAGGGTACAAAAGTAACGCAGCCCTATGGGTAAATAAGTAACATGTTACTTTTGTCCCCATATTGATTTACTCTGAGTAAACTTTTTATGTGTGTGTGTTTATTTCAACAAAATGCCGCGACAACGCATAATAACCACCGCACGAATAACAACTAACATGGAAGTCTATCGAAAAGCGGCTGAAGAGCATTTTAATGATGGTGAAAAAATTAGAGCCATAGCAAAAAAAATTGAATGTCTGCCATGTTACATCGCATAGAAATACATAAAAAAATTTAAGCTAGAAATACTAGCGCAATTGTAGACAAAGAAAATAAATTTGATGACGTAGATTGCTTCTACCTCGTTTGTTTAGAAAATTTTAGCAGTCGTCGACTGAATGAGCAAAGTTTACACTGTTTCGAATGCAAAATATGTGGTCTTATAGGTACTGAATGCGTCAATGAATAATGTGTGCCATAATTGCGAGTCTAAATAGAGAAGACTGACACTGAATTTTCCAATAAATATTTGTTTGATTGAATATGTCATATCATATTCATTACAAACCCCTTTGCCCTGTTACTTTCGACCCACAACGTGTTACTTTCGGCCCGCCAACGTGGTCGAAAGTAACAAAAGACAAGTTTCTGTGATTCATGCAATATACACAATAATAAGGTAATTTAAGATGCTAATGTATAGAACATAAACGGAATTTATGTATGGCTATATCAATTTCACCGAAATAATAACACCTAACGAGAAACCAAGGCGAAAGTACAAAATGTTACTTTAGTACCCGGTCTCCCCTATCTAAATATTTTTATATAGTGAAACATAAGCCAAGTGTATTTTAGTTTAAAGTTTATACTTTATTCTTTATGATGCTCCCCGAATGTGATGTTTCACGATTCAATCTCAGTTATTAAATATTTTATCAAGCAATAATTTAATGATATATATATGTTGTTGGTATCACGCTCCATTTATTATGAAAATGATACCCTTTTCCGAGTCACTTTATTGATATTATCATTCAATCACCGCAGTACAAGAAACACCGACGAATTAAAGTCCGAGATCTAACGAAGCGTGATTTGCTGATAAGTTAACACCCCAATTATCTGTGAAAAAGTAGAAACGTTCAGGTTTTTCCCCAATGATAATTTCTTTGGACACGAGACGTGATCGTCGAAATAGTAAAATTAGCAGTTAGTTGGTCAGCGTGTGGGAGCACATCATAACTCACACTGGAGGCAAAGGTGAAGGCCGTACTGGGTCATGAGAACCTGACCGAGATTGAAGTTGTGTAGAGAATAGCGGATGATAACAAGAAAGAAGTGGCTGCTGAAAAAAGGGAGTCACGCATGGGGGGCAGGAGCAATTATCCACAATGTGGGAATTTAATACACGAATTCAAATACCTTTTGATAATAATTTATATTATATATGTATAAATATGGTTATAATATTTATTCTATAGTGATAATGATGTTTGATTTAAATTTTTAGCTATTAAACTTTCGCCAGAGTCTTTCCTCAGGTTGAGTTCACTGTTCACTGAAGAATCAAATATTGGATATGCAAGTTTATAATATTGATCGAATGAGAAACAACACAAATCTTTTAGAATAATCAAACAAAAAACGAACGAATAAACATGAAATCAACTTATTCTATTCAAATATTTTTAGCAGGTTTTCACTTTGAAAACCTGCTTATTAAAATGGGTGCGATTAGCAAAGTTGGACCTAGGACCAAGATAGTTTCTCGTTTCATGACTTTTTATGATGCTTGGCACCGCAAAAACTCAATTTCATATATCTCTCTCTCTCTCTCTCTCTCTCTCTCTCTCTATATATATATATATATATATATATATATATATATATATATATATATATATATATATATATATATATATATATATATATATATATATATATATACATATATATACATAATATATATATATATAATATATATATATATATATATATATATATATATATATATATATATATATATCAGTGGCGGCTCGTGAGGTTTTTGGTTTGAGGAGGCTACAAGAGGTGTTAAAAAAATTACACCATAGGCGAAAATTTTTAGGATTTCAAGGTCAACCGCCTTATAATTTAAAGAAAATCAAAGTAAAACAAGCACCCTAAGCTATTAATTTGTTTTCACTTTCGAGTGTTTACCTTGAGACCTACAACTCCTATTTACAATATTCACAAAAAACTATTTCAGCCAATTAATTCAATTCATCTATTCATCAATTTTTTTTTCTTTCACAAAAATTGGTACCTACCTACTTAACGAATTTGTTAATAGCTGGTGAGAGCAAATGAAAAGTTATTATTATATATTTTTGAAGATTAGCGGGATTCTGCGATCTTTAGCGTTAGCAAAAATGATCTATAATATCCTCATGAAATTTTTTGTCTTTCGCCAAAAGTTTTACCAATTCCTTTTCAATAGACAACAAACTAATGTGAATAAGTTTTAATTCTCTTAAGAGTGGAAAACGAGCGCTCTACGGAAGCCGATGTCACCGGGATAGAAACAATTAGACATAAGAGTTTATAAACTTGAGGTAAATCTTGATTCAAATCATTATCAAAAAGGTATTTAATAGTCCCCACATGATTTTCATTTTGCCCCAAAATCTCATTGTCATTATAAACAACACACAGTTCACTTTTTATGGCCACCTCATCAAAAAAAGTGTATTTTAGACATAAATTTTCCAAAAAATTATCTGGAAAATTAGCCGAAAATCCGGTTAACAAATTTTTATTGAGTAAGTCGAAGAAATGCAGTTCTTTTATTACAATTATATCTAAATTTAATTCAATATTTTTCAAACACTTCTGTATGTTTAAATACATCGATACCAGTGCTCTCAGGCATTGTTTAGAAGTAACATTTAATTATGTAAAGAAATTATTATGATTTAATGAATAAAGGTGATTTCAAAAAAAAAATGCAGTTCTTTCAAATCAGAGAACTTTATTTCTATTTGACCCCTAATAGTATCCAAAATTTCATAAAATATTTGCTTATAGTGAAGCTCCATATCTGCGTAACTGAATTTCTTTCGTTTTGGGCTAAATTGAGTCGTATCATCAGTAGTTTGAAATACAGAAAATAGTTTTTTAAAATAAACTTCTGCGCGAAATTCTGAAATTTTTTCCAAAAGAAACTTGAGCCGATTTCGTGAGTAAATTACATCTGAAAACTTGTGCTAATTTAAAGATGTTTAAAAAATATATTAAATTCCTTATCTTGTAAGTAAGTTATTAATCCGCGTGCTGTATTTAAAGTTACTTTATCGGTGAAAAATTCCTCACTTTCAACTAGGTATAGAATTAAATCCTCAAATCCTAAGCAGCCCCAAACAGAAACATTTTCACTAGTAAAAAGTAAACACTGCCAACAAAATAATTTATTTTTTACCTGTGATCCGGTTAGGCAAGGATGACTCTCATAATTCCGTGAATTAAAACCGCGGTTTTGTTTTCTGTTACGCTGCACCAAATTGTTTAATTCAGGGGTAGGTTTCAATGTTTTTATTAAAACTTTATCCTCATAACTTAGTACACTAAAGTTATGGGATAACAAATATTCCACTAAGTCACCATTGAAATTTTTGAAATTAACTTTAGTTTTAAAACGTCAATGAATTAACTTCAGTAACCAAAAAAAATAAGTAATTACGCCGGCCATTAGACAATACGATTTCCAACGAGTTCGCTCGATGTCACGCGAAATTCTATAGTTGTGATTGGTCGACATTGTATAGGACTGGGTCGCGATCGGTGTTGCCATTTACATGTGTTTTGCTTTTCTATTGCAATGAAGTATTCATTCCGAGTATTTGCACCGTTGTTTGTTTTTCTGTGTCAGGCATAATGAACGTTGAGAATATACCTTTCCATGCCTCTGCACCGTTGCCACAAATCTTGAAATGAATGAAATGCAGTAAATGTAAATACTTTCTATCGTAATTAATAAGTTATATTATATAATGTAGGTTGAAAGGAAGGTAGGTGCATAAAATAATATGATTTTGATTAATATGAATATGCTGAATGCTGACTATTCAATATAATATTTTAGTGATACACGGAATATTATTGAGGAGGCTCAGCCTCCTTAGCCTCCTTTGACTAGCCGCCCCTGATATATATATATATATATATATATATATATATGAATATATATATAAATATATACTATATATATATATATATATATATAAATATATTATATATATATTATATATATATAATTATATATATAATATATATATATATATATATAAAATATATTATATATAATATATATATAGTATATATATATATATATATATATATATATATATATATAGTATAATATATTATATATAATATATATTATTAATATATATATTAATATGAATATTATATATTATATATATATATATATATATATATATATATATATATAATATATATATAAATATATATAATATTTTTATTATATATATATATATATATATATAATCTCTTGAAAATTATTAGCGATAACAGGCTTGTTGAATCTTAAAAAACTCGATTTTATTAAAAAGTTGACGTTTCGCCACGACATTCGTGGCTTTAACAAAACTTTTGAAAAAATTGAAATTTCTTTGACATTTATTGATTTGAAAAAATTTGAATAGAAACAGAGTACTGTTTCACTAAAATTTTCCGGCTGTGGCATTTCTTTGTTATTTATTACGTGCTATTCAGTCCAATATTAACATTCAAATCTGTTATTATTAGATGGTAAGGGAAACCACAGAAACCTTTACCCACGTAATGTTCGAAATAGGTTCAAATTATTTTGATTTTGAAGAGTCAAAGAATAGGGAACTATTTATCTTTTTTTCAAAAATTTCTTATTGCGGCTGTGGCCGTCTTCAGTTATTAATTACGTGCTATTTAGTCCAATATCAACAGACAGGTCTGTTGATATTAGATGGGAAGGGAACCACAGAAACCTTCACCCACGTAATGTACAAAATAGGTTTAAAATATTTGATTGTTGTCATTTTTTCAAAAGTTTTGATAAAGCCACGAATGTCGTGGCGAAACGTCAACTTTTTAATAAAATCGAGTTTTTTAAGATTCAACAAGCCTGTTATTGCTAATAATTTTCAAGAGATTAGAAATAGTTCACAGGCAACAACAATTCGAATAAATAATTATATATATATATATATATATATATATATATATATATATATATGTATATATATATTTATATATATAGATATATATATATATATATATATATATATATATATATATATATATATATAAATGTTCGTATGTATGTGCTTATGTATTTTATTTTAGCGTTGTTTACACGATAACGGGCGCAATTTTGAAGAAATAGGGTTGAAAGTTTGTAAATAGGTAGTTTGGTATGATATCTTGGATGGGATTGTTTTTGGTTCGAACTGGTTGGGGGGGGGGGGCAAATAAATCTTGTTTACACGATCAAAGATCTGAAAATATTTATATTATATTAACTCTGGCTTCCCTTGTTATTTATAAATTATGTGTATCTGTTTTCACAGGCAATGAAGCTACATTTGAAAAAAATAAAGAAAAGCATGGTTTGAACACCAGTCAGAAAGAAGACTATTTTGTACTTGTTGCTAAATATCAGTTAATTTATAAATCACCGAATTATATGGCACCTAGAATGTTCAATGCTCCTCCAACGGATTTGAAAAATTGTGGATCCATTAATATATTCAAAAGAAAGTTGAAGCATTTCTTGGCAGAAAATTGTTATTACGAAGTAAAAGATTATTTGTTTTAATTGTCAAGTATGTATATGGTTGTGTATTCTTTTGTGTATTTTTATATTTTTATGTATTTTTTCCCTCTTGTTCTTCTGTATTAACTTTTTCTAAACAGTTTTAGAACTGTCTTAAAGAAATAAAGAATTATTATTATTATTATAAAGGTCGCAATTATGAAGCAATAGGGTTGAAAGTTTGGTAAAAGGAAGTTTCGCATGATATCTTGGATGGGATTGGTTTTAGTACAAATAGGTTGCGGGGTTGATCCCCTGAGGAGGGAATAATAGTATATTGTATAATTAGTGGGAAAAGCATAATAGTCCCAAAGGACTGTGATAATTACCAGACGAGGAGCGTAGCGACGAGTCTGGTAACACAGGAGTTTGGGAATATGCTTTTCCCACGAATTATACCTACTATTTTTTCTCCGATCGTTGATTTACATTTAAAGATTTAATTAATTAAAAAATATTTCATCCAAGATGTAATCAAGTAAGTTTAGGTAAATAGGTTTCTCTATGTTCATATTGAAATATAGAAGTAGTAACCATGGAAATTACTCTGTTATGACAAAAGTAAAATAATTTTAAAGCTGGTTTTATTTGATTCGTTGTATTTTATAAGGAATTAAAAAAGAATTAGTAAACATGAACACTGATAGTGATTATTTGTTGTCTTGCACGGCTCCTGAACTAGTAGAAGCCGCGAACGTGGCTTCACTTTATTTACTTCCGGCGAAATCCAGAGAGAAGTATGAACTTGCGTACCAACGCTTCATGAATTTTTGTAGAAAAAACAACAGTGTATCCTTTTCTGAGAATGTACTGATGGCGTATGTTGCTGAATTGGCTAAAACAATGAAATCTTCGACGTTGTGAGCACATTATTCCATGCTTCGATCAACTTTGTCTGTTAAAAATAATATTAATATTGCCCAGTACCAAAAACTGAGAGCAGTTTTAAAACGTCAAGCTACAGGATACAAAAAATGTAAATATTAACAACAATTATAAAAATTAAAACCATACTTTGTTTCATTTTAATGTAATAATCCATTTGTTACATTACCGCACGCTACAGCAGTGCGGTATAGTATATTGTACAACGAGCATGGAATGACATGCATTTCCTACGAGTATGACGTTTGCTCGCCGCGGCTCGTGCTGCAATTCATACGAGTAGGAAATGCTCATTCCATGCGAGTTTTACACTATACTTTTTCTACGAATGTTACTGTTACATAAAATGGTATCAGTAATATTTTTCCTTTTAAGATTTTAAAAAATGTCAATCTGACGTTCCACAAAAAACACGCGGCAGCGGTTAACGCCACCTTTGTTAAAATACCCGTGCACAATGTGAACTTTGTAGTTCACTCACCATGGTGATAGAAGCACAATGAAAATAGGTATAAAACAATGCACTATGTTCCGCAATTACTTTTGAACATAGAATGATGGTTTTTATTGACATTCGTAGAAAAAGAATATTACCGCACTGTTATTTTCTAATTGCTTAGCAACTGATCACTATTCTGGAATGTTGAGCTTTTCGCATAGAAAACAGGTCAAAATAGTGTCACTTTTCCCACGATCGGAGAAAAATATTGTTTACACATTAGAGGGCGCATTTTTTTTCGAATTTGGAAAAAAATCATAATTTAATGAATATATTTTTTAAACTGGATACGTTATGAAAACCTGTTCTTCTAATGCAGCTCGCTGCGGTAGGGTTTTATTTAAATTCATCACATTTATAAAATTTTTTGAAAATTATATTGGCCAATCTATATAAGTTTTTACTCAAGAGTTTCACTGTTTAAACAGATTATTAAGTTCTTGACTTGATAGTGTTCTACTACATACTCTGCTTTTAGTTATAATGTACCGATCTGGAACCGTTAGACCGCTGAATTGCTGAACCGCCTCGTACTCCCAGAAATGATATGATATATACTGTCTCCTCACTATTTATTTGTTATTTTTCTTCATTAATTATGTTTCAGGCATTTATTATCTTCTTATTTATATTTGTAATTATGCTTCTCAATTACAACTTCATTTTATATCCTCTTTTACAAATTCAGCTTGGTATTATAACTTTTTTATTTAATGAAGGTTATTTTGTCATATAAACCAAAACAGCTTTTGTTATATGGAGATGATAATTATACTCAAGAATAATTTCTAACTGATTCAAAAGTTTTATAGTTTTATATACGTTTAAACCAAAATCGAAGATACCTTTGGAAAATTTTCATTCCCGTAATATATATTTTCCATTTTCATAAATATTTCTTTTATATATCATTCTTATCCATTCAAATGTGATGAATTATTCCTATTAAAGATAAACATTATTATTCTTCGAATAATCATTACAGGTATTGTTAAATTTCCCGGATTTTGAACATAGATATGATATCTATTTTCATTGGAATTTGGTAGATTTGTGTACTATAGAAATCTTCCAAAGTACATACTCATATTATTTAAATATTATTTTTCACTTAATATGATATAAATTCTCAAGTTATCAATAATACTAAATAAATAATTGGTTTGCCAAATTCGACTTCCCAAAATGCAGGCGGCCGAAGGCCGCATTTTGGCAAACTTATGAAGCCGAGATAAGGAGATCGGCCCCGAATCGCGGGGCCCGAAGGGCCCCTTCGATCGCCCACGTCCTTTCCGTAGTGCTTAGGCTACGTCTCGTCTCGATCCGAGACGCCGATCTTCGATATCGAACGTTTAAAGTTTGACGTTTCTCCGAAATTCGCGAAAACGGCTGCATTCCCGACGCCTAAGAACTATTTTCGCGTCACATGGACTCGAATTCACGTGACCGCCTTTGGAGCCGATAGTTGGACTGGTTGAATTCTATCGAGAAGTTTCGGCACGGCGAGTCCCAATGAGGTCTTAGCATCTAGCCGATACCGCACGAAATCGAAATTGACAGCGAGCAGATGGCGCGCCCGTTCGACAGAGGCAGGGACGGGCTTAGCACTCGACGCGTCGCGTACCGTTCGAAAGAGGCAGGGACGGGCTTTGCTCTCATCGTGGTTCGGAAAACTATATTTTCATCGATCTATAGTTTTCACGGATCTATTCAATAGGCGGGGGAGCCTCTCACTAGTATCAAATAAATGTTTAAATTTGTGTACTTTTGAAAACTTACCATTCGATACATTTATTTGATATATGGATTTTCAAACTTTTCTTTATTGATTTCAACTGCTATTTACTGATGAATTTCCTATTATTTGTAATTAGGGGGCATCTATTGATTACGTGAGGTGTTAGGTAGGAGGGGGTCGAGCAAAATCTCACTCAATCTCACGTGAGGGAAGGGGTGGTCTCGGCAAGTATCACGTATTTTTTTCTCTCAAGAAACAGTGGAAAATGAGTTAATTAAGTAAAAAATATTTTCCTACTAAAATATGGCTGAATCATATATAATAATAATCATCGTGGTTTAATAATTATGTACTGATAGAAGAATTTATTAACTATAAATAAATTCATTTGTTTGGAAACAGTTAAGTTATTTATTAAATATGAACAAGTATGTTTCAAACATTATTCGTTAACTATTAATAAAAAAAAATACGCTACGATGTGACGATTATTCATAAAAAAATAATGCCATATCCTTTTATAATAAACATACGATACACTAATGATTTTCACGAAAAAAAATCTATTATTACTAATTTACCTAAAGTAATAGAATTTTTTATTGAAGTTATGGCGGATAAAAAAGTGTTAAAGTAGTAGTCACTCTTGAAATCATACATGAGTAACTGTGGATTGAATTAGAGTGAATATTCTTTAAAAAATTTTAGTACTTCCTATTTAAGTTTTTTATTATTATATCTCATTGTGATCATTAAAAATCCCAAATACTAATCGGGAGTCGAGCACAGTTTAACTCATTAAGAATAAAGTATAAACTTTAAAATAAAAACACTTGGCTTATGTTTCCCAATATAAAAAATATTTAGATACTGTATTTAGCAGTAACGAAAAGTCGACATGTTTCGAGTTATGAACTCATTATCAAGCCTGACTACAGGAGAGTATTACATCGTATTTTATAAGACAGACAAAAGCAAAGGTGATACCTGAAAATCAATTTGTTCGTTTACAAGGGATAATTGACTATTGTGTATATTACAATTATATTATATATATAAATACTTTCTACAACTCAATTCAATTTACAAAAGAAGTAGAAAACGAAAACGATACCTTGAATTTCTTAGACGTTCAGATTGCTAGGAATTTGAATTCTCCTACTTTCAACATTTATAGAAAACCAACCTTCACAGATACTTCAATTCACAGCGACAGTAACCAACACATTAAAATAAAACTCAGTGCTTTTCATTCGTTCATACATAGGTTGTTCACGATTCCATTATCAGAAACAAATTTTCAAACGGAAGTTAATACAATTAAATTATAAGCCATCAATTACGGTTACAATGAAAGTCTTATCGACAAGCTCATTGAGAAAAAACGAATAAAGTATCTGTTGCATTCAATATACCCCACGCAAACTATTAATGAAGAACAAAAATACTTCCCAATAAATGATGTGCCTAATTTGAGTAGCAAAATTTGTAACAGACTATCGAAAAATAACGTTAAAACAATTTGTACAAATAAAAGAAATTTGAAGTCATTCTTGGTCAATAATAAAGAAAAATCTAACATCGGAGAAAACAGTGGTATTTACAAAATATTTTGCGACGAATGTCCGGCTTTCTATATTGGACAGACAGGAAGGAATATAAAAATTCGTGTTGAAGAACGTAAAAAGTCAATTTTACAAAATAAAAATATACCACTGGCTTCTCTGAACATTGTACAAAATTCAATCACTTCCTGGATTTCAACAAAACCAAATTGTTACATTCAGGAAACAAAGGAAAACGCCTCGACCTTCTTGAAATTCTCGAAATAAGTTCCGCCCATAATAGTAAATTACCCCTTGTAAACGAACAAATTGATTTTCAGGTATCACCTTTGCTTTTGTCTGTTTTATAAATTACGATGCAATACTCTCCTGTAGTCAGTTTTGATAATGAGTTCATAACTCGAAACATGTCGACTTTTCGTTACTGCTAAATACAGTATCTAAATATTTGTTATATTGTGAAACATAAGCCAAGTGTTTCTTATTTTAAAGTTTATACTTTATTCTTTATGATGTTTCACCAAGTGATGTGCGAGAATTCAATCTCAGTTATTAACTCATTAACATAACAAATACGCATTTTGAAAAATCTCACATGAGATTCGAGGTGGGGTGAGGGGGTCGAGCAAAATCTCACGACATCTCACTAAGGGGGGTGGGGGAAGCGAAAAATCGAAAAAATTCTCTCACGTAATTAATGGATGCCCCCTAATATATTTATAATATTCTTTTTCAACATTCTTTATACAATATTGAGTAATGAATTCACAATCATATTAGGCCAAGCTACAGAGATTTAGAGTGAGCATTTTGTGTAAAAATTGTAAGAAAACTAGCTTCGCCATTGTTTGCAAAATAGTTCCATATGATATAGTGATATGTTTTTCACTCGACTTTATTATTTATAACTTTTTTATTAACAATTTTATGCAAAAAATCGCGTCTATTTTAGTTTCTAAAAAGCTATTTTTTGCATAAAATTGTTAACAAAGTTATAAATAATAAAGTCGAGTGAAAAACATATCACTATGGAACTATTTTACAAACAATGGCGCAGCTGGTTTTCTTCTAACACTTTTTACATGAAAACATCCCTGTAGCTTGGCCTATATATATAATGGCAACTCTCATTTTGAAGAAAATTACCTTGAATTCTTGAATATTGAACATATATGATGCCTGTTTTAAACCTCATCAGATAGAAACTGAGAATAATTTTTCGTATCTCATGAATGTGAAGTGTATCGAAACAAGTCATATGTATTCAATTGTATTAGTAGAAACTTACTGTATTAAATTAATGGTGATTTTTGATACTTCCTATATTTTTAGTATTTTTTATTCTCTGACAAAATTTCCAGTGTCATTCGAATCGTCACCATGTTTGCATGAAGGTTTGAAATTAGGAGATTTGAAATTTCCCGAAAGTAATTGGTCATACTGAATGTCATTAATAAAAATAATCCAATCTATTGTTGAGATCTGGAACATATTACTATCCAAATATTTATGACAAGTCATGCTCTTCATCTTCGTATCTTTTCGTCGAATCATGAACACATCAATCGTGAAGCTCTTCAATAATCTGATAACTATTGATGTTGAATTATAATATGGATGATGCGGGCTAACTATACTGTAGAAATATAATAGTTTCTGTTGGTAGCAGTAGTTCAATTTATTAATAGATATCCATCATACCACGACATTGGTAAATAAATATATATATATATATATATATATATATATATATATATATATATATATATATATATATATATATATATATATATATATATATATATATATATATATATATATATATATATATATATATATATATATATATATGAAAAACTTGGTTCTCGGAATTAACCGCGTAAAAGATTTGAAAAATCTCGACGTTTCGGCTGCTTTTGCGAAGCCATCTTCAGGAGAATTAGAAGGAAAATAATTCAGATACGTGGCCTCAATCTGCCTACTCCAGGAATCGAATTAGGAGGAATCGGAAACAATACGATTGCGTGGTCACAACCTGCCTACTCCACCAACCGTACTGCTTCCTGTCAACTCTGAAGTCTCAACCTGCCTACTCTTCAGAGTCAACGGGCCGATCGTCGTGTGGCCGTATTTATAGGCGAGGGGGGCGGGTACTCCATTGACGTAGTTATTGACATAGTTATTGACGTAGTATTGACGTCAATGGGGTATTCACGCTCATCAGTGCTGGATGCACTCTGATTGGATGTGACATGACGACCACTGAGAAGTGGTTTCCATGCTGATGGGAGTCTGTGACTGTCATCTCCGGTGTTCAAACAATTTGGACCTTTTTCTATTTCTACAGCTTCACGAAAAATTCGGGATTTGATAGATCGGACGGGAGCAATAGTTCTTGTATTGGGGAAATCGATAATGTGGCCTGTTTGGGTGTGATGTTGGGAAAGGGCGTTGGTGATATCTGAGTGTCTTACTGAAAGTGAATGTTCCTTGGCACGGACCTGAATTCGTCGGTTCGTTTGTCCTATATAAGAACGAGGACAATTGGAACAGGGAATCTCATAAACACCGTGATTTTCGTTAGGAATTTTATCCTTGACGGATCTGACCAGATGGGAGAGTTTTTGTTGGGTGGTGAATATTGTTTTGATGTTTGTGTTTTTGAGAGATCTCGCGATCTTATCTGTTACTCCTTTGATGTAAGGAAGGAATAATTTAGGTGTAGATTCTTGGTCAGTGCGATTGGAAGTTGGTAGAGGTGGGGTGATGTTTGTGTGTTTGCGTATGTTCTTGTTGATTTGATATGTGTTGTAACCGTTCTGTAATAATATATGTTTTAGAGTATTGAGTTCTGATTCACGGTGTTCGTCGTCAGATAGTCGAATGGAGCGGTAGATTAGGGTATTAACTACAGAGTTAAGTTGAGAGGGATGGTGGTGAGACTGGGCGTTCAGATAACGGTTTGTATGGGTGGGTTTACGATAAACTGAATAGGAGAAGCCTTGGGATGGAAGTTTTTTGACCATGACATCGAGGAATGGTAGAGACCCATCGTTTTCCACTTCCATTGTGAATTGGATACTTGGATGAATGCCATTCAAATGATCCAAGAAGTGGAGCAATGAGTCTCCGCCATGGGGCCACATCGCAAAGATGTCGTCTACATAACGTAGCCAGCATGATGGTTTAAGGTCGAATGACGAGAGAGCTTGGGTTTCGAAATGTTCCATGAAAATGTTGGCTATGACGGGGGAGAGAGGGGATCCCATTAGGGCTCCCTTAATTTGTCTGTAGAAATTGCCTTGAAAGATAAAGTAAGTGTTGGCCATGCAGTGTTTGATCAGGGATAGGTTGTCTGGGGATATTTAATGTTTCGTGTCTAGGATGGAAAGTGTTTTTCAAATCGACGGTTCATTCCGAGAACCAAGTTTTTCAAATACTTACGACCGCGGAAATCTTTCTGAACATATATATATATATATATATATATATATATATATATATATATATATATATATATATATATATATATATATATATATATATATATATATATATATATATCTATTGTAAAGCCTATTTTAACTTGCGGAAACAAGGCGCATATGTACAACAGCAGAGAGAGTAGAATCCAGGCAATTATTATGGTACGGTCATGTAATGAGGATGGAGGAGACGAGGTGGCCAAAGACAACACTTGGGTACATACCACATAACAGGAGAAGGAGAGGAAGACCGTCAACACAATGGATAGAAGGAATTAGGAAAAATATGAGAGATCGAGCTATCGAAGAGAGTGACTGGAGGGATAGGAAGAAATGGCGGTCGAAATGCGGGATGCGGCACAAGCTGTAGTACCCCAGCTTATATATATATATATATATATATATATATATATATATATATATATATATATATATATATATATATATATATAAGCGGGGGTCCTACAGCTTGTGCCGCATCCCGCATTTCGATCGCCATTTCTTCCTATCCCTCCAGTCACTCTCTTCGATAGCTCGATCTCTCATATTTTTCCTAATTCCTTCTATCCATTGTGTTGTCGGTCTTCCTCTCCTTCTTCTGTTATGTGGTATGTACCCAAGTGTTGTCTTTGGCCACCTCGTCTCCTCCATCCTCATTACATGACCGTACCATAATAATTGCCTGCTTTTTTTATTTCTTCTACAGTTATTTCGATCACTTTTTGATTTATGGCAGTTTCGATATCCATGTTTCTTATTTCAAATTCTTTTCTATTTTCAGTAAACAATGTCTTATAGTGATCCACCCATCATTTAAGCTTATCAGCGGTAATTTACTGTTATATTTTTCTCCTTTCCTTAGGCTACCTATAGTTTTCCGTGCTTCAGATACTTTTGTTCCCCCCATATACCTGTCTATTTCCTCACACTTCTGTTCCCACAGTTCATTTTTACTCTTTGTTGTTTTTTTTTTAACTTCTCTATTCCAGTGAGCGTATGTTCTTCTGTCTTCTCCTTTACCTGTACTTAGCCATGTGTTATAAGCTTTCTTTTTCGTTTAAACCAGTTCTTCTATCTTCTCCGAATACCATTCTGGATTCCGTTCCTCCTGTATTCCTTTTAAACCTAAGGCTTCCTTCGCTGATTCATGTATACAATCTTTGATCTGTTCATATAGTTGTTCTGCAGTTACGTTTGTATTTCTTATATTTTTCAGTTTATTTGCTAGTCTTAATTTGTACAGGAACTGAGTTGACTCTTGTTTGAGACTTTCTATGTTATATTTAGGTTCACTTATAGCACTGTGTTGTTGTTGGTTCTTGTCTACTGTTATGTTTGTCTTTCTATAGTTCACTATTATTTTGGCCACTACTAAATGGTGGTCCGATCCGCATTCTGACCCACGTTGTACCCTCACGTCAGTTGTTTTTAATTTCGAATGCTGTCTTTGAATTACATAGTCAATTATAGAACGCAACTGTCTGGTTGCTTGTACCCAAGTAAATTTATGAATATCCCTATGAGGGAAATATCCATTCATGATCTTCAAAGACATGGACTCGCATGAATGTCTAAGGCGCATTCCGTTGTCGTTAGTTGCAGATTCTCCATACTTTCGTACAACATCGCTGTTATCTTCCGTTCCAGTTCGTCCATTTAAAACTCCTAATATAACTACTTCTTTATTATCCTTTAAATTAAATAATACAAATAATAATCTAAAGGCATTGGAAATTTTTTTTTTGAGAAGAATTTCTGAGTTTGAGAGGTGTTTATTTAACTTTGACGAAATGGAATATATTGTAGAGTCTTAGCACATTTGTGGAATTAAGAACTCTTACTCGGAATGCGGTAGGATTTGACTGATAGCAATTATCACGTAGCGATTTGAAAATTATATTGGCTCCTCGGAATACAGCAACAGATGGTTGTAGGTATCATGTGAAAGATGACGAGAATATTTCTGACGTCCCACAAAAAACGTAAAATACAACACACAAAACTTGCCATTACCTTTTCTGGATCTTTAAACAATAAAAACGTTAGAATTCAAAAATATAGTGACTTCTATGACGTTTTGTGAGCAAAGCTATGGAAGTTCAATATATAAATATAGCACTTTATATATTTATTTTTATTTTCAATCAAACGTGAGTTATATAATCTCATTATTGAAATTTTCCAATGGGGATTCAAGAAACTGCATCAAGTTTGTGTAATACAAATTCAAAAAGTATGTTGATGAAGTTGTATAACTCGTTATAAGTATTTAAAATTTACATACGTTTGATGTAGGTACATGTGATTCGAGTGTGTACTATTTACATACATTACAGAAAAGCGTATGTGAAATGTATCGAAAGAGAAAAAATAAAAATTAAAAGTGAAAAAAAATTATTTCACTAAAAAAATTCGCGAAGTGCATCTTGGTTGAGGAAAGAAGACGTGAATTACATCGTGTCGAGATGAAATTTTGACGGTTTGAATCATATTTCGAAAATCATCGAAATGAAACTAGAATTAGAGTGAAAAATAATTTATTTCATTCAAAAAAAATTCACGAAATGCATCGTGGTTGAAGAAAAAACTTGAAACAAACGAAGAAACGTACCTCAACATTAACTCAATCAACGTACCGAATTTCAACCATCTAGGTACTTTGAAAAAAAATTCACGAAGTGTATCTCGTACTGATGCCGAAACAGATCAAGATGCAACATAACCTCAATGTACGTCCCAAATTTCAACCCTCTAACTCAATCTAAAAAGCTGTGGAGTTCGGCAACTTTTCAGAAACCACGAAAAACAAGAAATATTTACGTTAAAATGGCGGAAATTGAAAAAACTTACCAAATTTTGATAGTTTCGTTCTGCAACGAAAATGATCCCAGGTACCAAATTTTAGCTCATTGAACTCGATGGGAGCCGCTGGAGATATGTACCGGGAAAAATACATATATATATGGGAGACTTAGAAGACATCTATTCGATACGCTGAGTGGAACCTAGTCTAGCCCCATGTGTAGAGCATCATTTTTTTTCATTGTTTTTTTTACATATAGTTTTTTCTTTTCAACGCCGCAATATTCACGTTGTTTTGTACTTTAGTCATTCTTCATTTTTGTATATTAGGTTTTTTATATTATTTCCGATTCAACTTGTTTGATAATAGTATAGTTTAGTTTAGTTTAGGTTTAGATAGTAAGTGAAACTTCCTAGGTTAGCTGAACAGACAGCCGGAGAATTGATACATTGGATGTAGATTTTTCTGGCTGAACTGAAACTCGCCTAGAGTATTGATTAACAACGTAATGTTAATTTTTCTATTTCTGCTTAATAAAGTCCTTTATTATTATTATTATATATATATATATATATATATATATATATACCGGGTGTCCACGGATGGTGACTCGCCCCTATAACTTTTTTGTTTTCGGAGATAATGAAATAAAATTTAAAATATCTGTTTGATGCATAAAACTGCATTTTTTGACTAGTAACTCAACTTCATGCAACTTCCGGTTTCACCGGAAGTGACATAAACTTTCGATTTTTAAATGGGACACTGGGTATATTTTCTGTTTTTTTGCTTCCATATGACAATTAGAATACAACCATGCATCATTTGTTACTTGTTGTAATCGTTTTTTTATTTTTTTTTCTGAATAAATTTTTATTCTAGAGGGCTATGGATGCGTTCAAATAACTAATTTCGGTATTAAAATGTATGTTAAAAAACTTCACTGTTTTCGATCAAAATGTTCTAGCTATGTGAAGTTTAATTTTAAAACTTTTATTACTATTTTTTTTCAAATGGCAACATGGTGGCTTGTCGGGTTAAAAAAAAAGATAATTTTATTACGATTAATTTGATACCGCACTCTAGGTATTAGGTTGAAAGAAAACTTCCGATAAAAACCTGAAATCCCATAACTTTAGAACTTTCTTTAAATGAAGAATCTTACTGAGATTAAAATAACATTTGAAATCATCGAGTAGCCTGTGACCACCACAACTGAAACAAAGTCCAAAGCCACGCCCACAAATCTAAGTCCCAGGACGGTAAACAAGGCCATTTTAGGAAAGAAAATTATTCATTTGAATGCTAATCTATAGCCCTCTAGAATAAAAATTTATTTCGAAAAAAAATTGAACAACGGTTACAAAAAGTAGCAAATGATACATGGTTGTATTTTAAATATCATATGGAGACAAAAAAACTGAAAATATACCAGGTGTCCCATTTAAAAATCGAAAGTTTATGTCACTTCCGGTGAAACCGGAAGTTGCATGAAGTTGAGTTACATGTCAAAAAAATGAGTTTTATGCATTAAACAAATCCTATAAATTTCATTTAATTATCTCCGAGAACAAAAATGTTATAGGGGCGAGCCACCTTCCATGAACACCCGGTATATATATATATATATATATATATATATATATATATATATATATATATATATATATATATATATATATATATATTATATATTATATTATATATATATATATATATATATATATATATATATATATATATATTATATATATATTATATATTTTATATATATATATATATATATATATATATATATATATATATATATATATATTTTTATATATATATATATATATATATATATATATATATATATATATATATATATATATATATATATATATATATATTGAATGGAATTGGCATTTAGGGGGCGTTCAAGTATTACGTAACGCAATTTGGGGGGAGGAGGGGTCTTGTAAAACGTTACGATGCGTTACAGGGGCGGGAGGGGGGTTCGAACAACGCGTTACGTAACATTGATTTTTATTGAAATAAAAAACTAGAGAATTTGAATCTCCGAAGTTGTTAACTCTTTTCGTTTATTTTTAACGGGGAATCCCTCGATTGTATTGTCAGTTTTATTTTGTTGTCCCAAGTTGGCAACTCTATCCATTTATGTTTTATGGGGAATACCTCGACTGTATTATTCGTCATTTATATTTTGTTTTCGTTGCCAGTTTTCATTAAGTGTTTTAAACACGTAATACACAGGAGCGAAACTACGAAACTATCTACCTACATACATACGAATATATATATATATATATATATATATATTTATATATATATATATATATATATGTATATATGTATATATATATATATATATATATATATATATATATATATATATATATATATATTATATATATATATATATATATATATATATATATATATATATATATATATATATATATATATATATATATATATAGAGAGAGAGAGAGAGAAAGAGAGACTTTTGAAATTGGGTTTTTGATGCCAAGCATCCTGAAATGACATGAAACGAAAAATGATCTTGGGCCTAGGTCCTACTTTGCTAATCGCACCCATTTCAATAAGCAGGTTTTCAAAGTGAAAACCTGCTACTAAGCGAAAATTGAATAATGCATGAGAAAAATAATGGTGGATGAAGTTAGCTAAAAATGTATGCAACGACAGGGCTAAGTCAGGAAAACGGCATAATTAAATGTAAGATAAGTAGTAAAAGTTTATTAGGACAAATTTGAGCCCTTTTCAACATATCACATTATGTATGATTGTTTATTAAATAAAAATCTCTTGTTTTATTTATTATTAACGAAAACACGATTAAAACAATAAAAACGGTATTTTAGCAACTTTCCGGTACTTTGCGCAACATATTTGTAACTTTTAGGTAAAAATGGTCACTTGGGTGTTACGTAACGTTCATAGGGGGGAGGAGGGGTTCATGAAAACGTTACGGAGCGTGACATAGGGAGGAGGGAGGGTCAAAAATTTTCAAAAATTGCGTTACGTAATACTTGAACGGCCCCTTACTTGGTGAAAGTTCATATTCATAACTTTATAAAGAAATAAAAAACTAAATTTTCACAGGTTAAAATAAAAATCTATTGAGTAAACGCGTGTCGTCATAACATTGACTTCATCTCGTACTAAGGTAGAGTAAGGTTAGTACGAGATGAAGTCAATGTTATGACGAAACGCGTTTACTCAATAGATTTTTATTTTAACCTGTGAAAAGTTAGTTTTTTATTTCTTTATAAAGTTATATATATATATATATATATATTATATTATATTATATATATATATATATGTATATATTATTTTATATTTATATATAAATATATATATATAATTATTATATTTTAATATATATATATATATATATATATATATATATATATATATATATATATATATATATATATATATATATATATATATAATCTTTTGATAATTATTAGCTATAACAGGCTTGTTGAATCTCAAAAACTCGATTTTATTAAACTTTTTAATGAAATCGAGTTTTTGAGATTCAACAAGCCTGTTATTGCTAATAATTATCAAAAGATTAGAAATAGTTCACAGGCAACAACAATTCGAATGAATATATATATATATATATATATATATATATATATATATAATATAAATATATATATATATATATATATATATATATATATATATATATATATATATATATATATATATATATATATCAGGGGCGTCTAGTCAAAAGAGGCTAAGTAGTATAAGCCTCCCCAAAAATATTCCGTGTATCACTAATATATATATTATATTGAATAGTCAGCATTCAGCATATTCATATTAATCAAAATCATATTATTTTATGCACCTACCTTCCTTTCAACCTACATTATATAATATAATTTATTAATTAAGATAGAAGGTATTTACATTTACTGCATTTCATTCATTTCAAGATTTGTGGCAACGCTGCGGAATGCTTAGAAAGGTATATTCTCAACGTGCATTATGCCTGCCACATAAAAGCAAACTCACACCACTCAAAAACAGAATACGTTATTGCAATAGTAAACCAAAACACATGTAAATGGCAACACGGAAGGAACCCAGACTCATACAATATCGACCAATCACACTATAGAATTTCGCATGACGTCGAGTCAATTTCGTTGGAAATCGTAATGTGTCGTAATTCGCGCTAATGGCCGCCATCCCGCCAGCCCGCCAGAAAGAGTTCGCGTATTGTGTAAAAATGAGTTTCTTTACTGAAATTAATTTCAAAAATTTCAATGGTGACTTAGTGGAATATTTGTTATCCCATAACTTTAGTGCTCTAAGTTATGAGGATAAAGTTTTGATAAAAACAGTGAGACCTACCCCTGAATTGAACAATTTGGTGCAGTATAACAAAAAACAAAACCGCGGTTTCAATACAAAGAATTACGAGCGGCATCCATGCCTCACCGGATCACAGGTAAAAAATAAATTATTTTGTTGGCAGTGTTTACTTTTTACTAGTGAAAATGTCTCTGTTTGGGGCCGCTTAGGATTTGACGATTTAAAAAATTTATCACGTTCTTTGGAAAGGCACGAAAAATCCCAGGAACATGTCGTGTCGCGGATCAAATTTAAAATGTTTGGAAAAAAAAACATTATTAATGTTATTGATACAGCACGTGTTCAAGAGTTAGAAAAATACAACGAAAAAGTTAAGGAAAACAGAGAAATATTGGAGAAACTGGTCGACATTATATTATTTTTATGTCGCCAAGATATAGCTATTAGGGGACAAGATGAAACAGACGAATCTAGCAATAAGGGAAATTTTAAGGAACTTCTTGATCTATTTTGCAAATATGACGAAAAGCTGTATAATTTCATTAACAACGCTACAGTTTTCTCCGGAACCTCAAAAACAACTCAAAACGAAATTATAAACTCTGCTTCCTATGTTTTGGAAACTTTTATCGAAAATGAACTTAAAAATGTTAATTTTTATTCCTGGCAAGTAGATGAGACAACTGACATTAGCTGTAAATCGCAGTTGTCTATAATATGCAGGTTCGTAAAAGATGGAACATTATTTGAGAGATTTTTAGGTTTTCATGATGTCAGTTCTGGAAGGTCTGCCAACGATTTATTCGATTTTTTAAATGAGAAATTTTCGAAGTTTAATTTTCAATCTAAACTTATAGCACAAACCTATGACGGCGCAGCGGTTATGGCTGGCCATTTAAACGGTCTACAAACAAAAATTAAATCTGTTGCTCCTCAAGCTATTTTTACACATTGTTATGCACATAACCTGAATTTGGTTTTAAGTAACGCTTGTAGTTCTATTAGGCAAGTTAGAATTTTTTTTTCAAATTTATCTGCATTTTCAACATTTTTTTCAAAATCAACAACGCGCACAAAATTTCTAGATGCAATAGTAGGTAACAGAATTCCAAGTAACGCACCAACTAGGTGGAATTTTACTTCAAGAGCTATCTTTACTATACACAATAATAAGGATAAAATTTTAGAGGCTCTTAATTCTATAGTTGAAAGTGAGGAATTTTTCACCGATAAAGTAACTTTAAATACCGCACGCGGATTAATATCTTACTTACAAGATAAGGAATTTATATATTTTTTAAACATCTTTAGATTAATTTTTGAACAAACAGAAATAGTTTTTCAAATCTTACAGCACAAGTTTTCAGATGTGATTTACTCACGAAATCGGCTCAAGTTTCTTTTGGAGAAAATTTCAGAATTTCGTGCAGAAGTTTATTTCAAAAAACTATTTTCTGTATTTCAAACGACTGATGATACGACTCAATTTAGCCCAAAACGAAAGAAATTCAGCTTCGCAGATATGGAGCTTCACTATAAGCAAATATTTTATGAAATTTTGGATACTATTAGGGGTCAAATAGAAATAAGGTTCTCTGATTTGAAAGAACTGCATTTCTTCGAATTACTCAATAAAAATTTGTTTACCGGATTTTCGGCTAATTTTCCAGATAACCTTTTGGAAAATTTATGTCAAAAATACACTTTTTTTGATAAGGTGGCCCTAAAGAGTGAACTGTGTGTTGTTTATAATGACAATGAAATTTTGGGGCAAAATGAAAATTATGTCATGACTATTAAATACCTTTTTGATAATGATTTGAATCAAGATTTACCCCAAGTTTATAAACTCTTATGTCTAATTGTTTCTATCCCGGTGACATCGGCTTCCGTAGAGCGCTCGTTTTCCACTCTTAAGAGAATTAAAACTTATTTACGAAATTCAATGAGCCAGGATCGTTTGAAAAATATTAGTTTGTTGTCTATTGAAAAGGAATTGGTAAAACTTTTGGCGAAAGACAAAAAATTTTATGAGGATATTATAGATCATTTTGCTAACGTTAAAGATCGCAGAATCCCGCTAATCTTCAAAAATATATAACTTTTTATTTGCTGTCCCACACATATTTTGCACATTTTATTTTTCACAGGTTTTGTTTGTGGTACTAGATACTTTATTACTTAGTATTATACCAAATAATTCGTTGTTCCTTGTAAAAATCTTAAAAGAATTTATTTTTTGTTTGATTTCATGCAAACATTATTTTTTATTTAAGGCTTCTGCCTTGGCATTGGCATCTATGCAGGAATTATAAAAAATAGATGTCTATGCCAAAGAATTTATTTAAATTTTTTTTTATGTCTAAATGTATATTTTATTATTTTATTTTATTTTTATTTTGTTTTTCTTTTATGACAAGAATTTTATTTTAATCTATTTTTGGGAGGGTCCTATTTTATTTTTGGCAAGAAAAAACTCTCACCTCCCCGTTGGTTCTTGCTGGGCAACAATTGATTAATTCCTCGAATAAGTAACAAATTCGTTAAGTAGGTAGGTAGGTTCCTATTTTGTGATAGAAAAAAAAATATGATGAATAGATGAATTGATTAATTGGCTGAGAAGAGTTTTTGTGAATATTATAAATAGGAGTTGTAGGTCTCAAGGTATACACTCGAAAGTGAAAACAATTTTTTTCCAAACAAATTAATAGCTTAGGGTGCTTGTTTTACTTTGATTCTAAATTATAAGGCGGTTGACCTTGAAATCCTAAAAATTTTCGCCTATGGTGTATTTTTTAACACCTCTTGTAGCCTCCTCAAACCAAAACCTCACGAGCCGCCACTGATATATATATATATATATATATATATATATATATATATATATATATATATATATATATATATATATATATTCATATATCAGACATGAAAAATGTTTCTAAAATCGTGGTCGAGGAGGTCTAAAAAGAATACAAACTGCTCTCCTTTGATACACTGCAATAGTAATTTTATGGAAAAATACGACTAAAAATCGAAAAATAACCAGAAAAATTACGCAAGGAACGTCGTTCCGTACGACCGTAAAAGTTTTTTATTGTTTATGGTTAGGAAGGAGATATCATTCATATCTTTATGATAATCCATTACTCATGAAAAG
Organism: Cynegetis impunctata; assembly: GCA_030704885.1. NCBI lineage: Eukaryota > Metazoa > Arthropoda > Insecta > Coleoptera > Coccinellidae > Cynegetis > Cynegetis impunctata. The sequence goes on from JARQZK010000037.1 coordinate 587,907, forward strand.
TTCAAAGCATCTAAAATCCTTCTCATTTTTTATTATAAATAATATTAGTATTTATAGTACAACCATGATAAAAAAGTCAGAAGGGTGTGTTACATAATGAAGGTGTTCAGACGAATAACAAACTGAAACATGCGAGCTTACAAAGGATGGAGAAGAAGGGTAGGTCATTCATATAGCATGTCTGATACCTACCCACATTAGCTACTAAGACGCACCAACCCCTCATTTGCCACTTTTTATGGACCCTTTTTGTACCTCGACAATTGAAATAACACACGTGAGCGTTATGAACAGGCATAGGCCAATTCACTGTGTTTATGGGAACTGTATTAAAATTTCTAAATCCAAAGGAGCACTCTAATATATAAAACTATCAATGAACTCAGGTATGAATTAAGAAGTTTTACAATTATGTAAACGAGTCTACGTTTACACAAAGTAAGATTCATGTAGTGTTTCACGAAACTTGCCTGCAAATCTGCACTGAAACATTTGTTGTATAGATTATGAGTATGCAATATATCGTATACCTACTGAGAGCTATATATAATATAAAAAATTTTTTAAAAATTGAAAAAAAACAAAAAAGTTGGGAAACAGGCTCTAAAAAGCATGCAGGAACTTTTTAGTGAATTGTTTCTTTTGGTTTAATTATTTTTTCGATTTTTATTGTAAATCTACGTGATACTATAAGACAATTACATGCTACAAAGATTATAATTATTTTTCGTATGAACAGGGCTTTAGCTTATTCAATTAGGTGCACTTATTAAATTTTCACTAATTTCAAAGTTCGTTTTTTGAAGTGTTATTTCGAAATCTGGTGCACAATCTGCGCAATACAAATATATAATAAGTAGTTTCTGACGACCAATAGCAGTATTATCCGCTACCTTTTTTTCATTTAGCAAGTTGGCTTCTATTATCATCTCAGCAACATGAAATGATAAATCCCAGACAAAAACACCTGAATAAATTATGAAAAATGGAAAAATTAGCAAATACACAATGCGTGCTCATAATTTCTGACGATTTACCTCACTTTCCATCATCAAATTCTGACTATTAGACTATCTTCGGTGTATAACCTTACAAACAATAATAGAATTTTGAAATTGGTCAACAATTGAAAATATATTCAAAACGAAAAATGTACTGACCAATTTAAAAACTCCTCCCTACTATTTGAAGTCAGTTCAATATAATTGATAAATATGGACTACAAAAATTACATAGATTCATGTGAGAAAAATATATCATCCGATCCCAAGCAATTTTGGCAATATGTAAAGTCAAAAAAGAACTCTTCCAATAGGATAACATCTATAATCATTAACGATGATATTGTGACAGATGGTCAAGCTATTTGTGAAGTATTTGCTGATCATTTCTTATCAGCATTTAATGAACCTTTGAAAACACCTGGAAGTAGGGTATCTGCTCGCTTTAACTCCCAAAATATAGGTAACTATCACATACCTGAAAAAGTTATCAAAGCTAAAATACAATCTCTTCCGAATAAGGGCCCTGGTCCCGATGAACTACCAACAAATTTCATTAAAATGTGCGCAGAGAGTTTGTCATTTCCACTCTTTCTTCTGTTTAACAAATCTTTAGATGCATGGAGTTTTCCAAATTCCTGGAAAAGGGCATTCATTGTTCCAATTCATAAATCTGGTCAGAAACAGTTACCTCAGAATTATAGACCAGTGTCCAAATTATGTATATTGGCGAAATTGTTTGAAAGTATTATCTTCGAATATCTTTATCATGATGTTATGCACATTTTGAATATACAACAACATGGATTTGTCAGAAAACGCTCCGTCGAAACTAATTTATTCGAATATACTGAATATATATTGAAAAGTTTGAATAGCCGGATTCAAGTGGATTCCGTTTATACCGACTTTAGCAAAGCTTTCGATAAGATCGATCATAAATTACTGGTACAGAAGCTGGCTGATGTCGGTGTGACGGGCTCCCTATTGAGTTGGTTTCAGTCTTACGTGAGTAATCGTATGCAGGTCGTTTGTATTGGTAACTATCTTTCAAGATCAGTTAACATAACGTCGGGTGTACCTCAGGGTTCACATCTAGGTCCTCTACTATTCAATATTTACATAAATGACATTTCTGAGTGCTTCAAATTCTCATATTTTCTTATGTATGCTGATGATCTTAAAATATTTCATACAGTTTCACACTTAAACGATTGTAAGCTCATTCAAGGCGACCTTGATAGATTTTTAGAATACTGCAGACATAACGCCCTCTTTCTGAACCTCGACAAATGCCATCAGATTACTTTTAGTAGAAATTCTAATTTAATAACCTATAATTATACCATGCAGGATCATAATCTCCACACTTGTAGTGAAGTGAAGGATTTGGGAATTATTTTCGATTCGAAAATGATTTTTAGTAAACATATTTCATACATATCTAAGAAAGCGAACAAATTGCTAGGTTTTATTCTGAGAACAACTTATTCTTTTAGAGATTATAATACCTTGCGTACTCTCTTCATGTCTTACGTAAATAGTCTGCTAGGCTACGCCTCAACTATTTGGAACCCCCGCTATATAATATATATAAAACAAATAGAGAGTATCCAGAACAAATTCATTGATTATACTAACAAAAGACATTTTAAAAACATGTCACAACATCATATCGTGAGTCGAAAGCTCAATTTGATTCGTCTTGCTGACAGAAGAGCTATTGCCGACATCAAATTTTCTTTTAAAATGTTAAATGGTATCTTTCAATCGTCCTCTATGAATGACTTGATTCATTATAATGTTCCACAATATACCACTCGCCATTATAATTTGTTTCATACATCCATACCCAACACAAATTACTATTTGAATTCCCCTTTACACAGATGCTTGAAAAGTTATAACTCCATTTCAAACATAATAGACATTGATATTTTTTCTGACTCTTTGAATACCTTTGTAAACAAGCTTAAGAAACATTTTGTCCAATCGTCCAATTGATTGTATGTTCAATATTTTTTTTTGTACCTGTATAAAATATTTCTACTGTATAATTGAATTGTATAACATGGCATATTTAGTGTATTTGTGAATACTGTTTCTGGGTTCGTCCTGTTTGTATTCCTATTTGTGAAAAATAAAAAAAAAAATAAAAAAATGGTCCTCTAAGTAATGGGCCTTCTAGACGTAGAATATAATTTTCGAATTTTCAGCTATTCAACATATTTAGTGTTCATTTTAGCGTGTGAAGAAGGAGACATCTCTAGAGCCCAGGTCTACAGTAATTATTAACTGTATCCTGATAATATAACACCTTATGATGAAAATCATAAGGTGAAAAACAACAAACAACAGCCGCTGCAGAATATTTATATAGGTTTCGAGAAACAGCGAAAAGATAAAAAATATAAAAATTTTTCAGGCTTTGTTATATCATGAATATTGATGAATAATTTGATTGTTGCTTATATTTCACACAGAGAACTATTTTTTGGTATTTTATGGGTTTTTCCCCATCACTCAGTTTTCCTGCTATTGGATTAGAATACTATTATCGAAAGAAGGGAAGAACATTGTAATAGTGGCAGAGAAAGGAAATATATTTCTAAATATATATAAATAAAACCCAATACATTTTAGATATATATATATATATATATATATATATATATATATATATATATATATATATATATATATATATATATATATATATATATATATATATATATATATATATATATATATATATATATATATATATATATATATATATATATATATATATATATATATATATATGAATATATATATATATATATATATATATATATAATATATTATATATATATATATATATATATATATATATATATATATATATATATATATATATATATATATATATATATATATATATATATATATATATATATATATATATATATATTTATATATATAAATTATAGAAAAATAATTATTTATTTAATCTTATGCTCGAATTTGTTGCTATCATTTTGAGTTAGATATAATAACCAAAAAGATGAAACAAGTAACAAGAATTCATGTGAACTTGTGATAGTAATTGAAGCTTACAATATTCAGGGAAATATGGAGGATATCATTTTATGATTACCTATATCAATCTACGAAACTTCGAATATTATAGTGTTCAATGAAGCTCTACCTATATTTATATATAGCATAAACGAAGTCCTTATGGTTTCTAGAGTGTGTATTTTGGAGGGTGAAAGTGGAGACGTCTGTCCGAATACAATCAGACAAAAAGGTGCTTGGGACATAAGACTTATAAATATGTATTATGTTGAAAGATTTACTAAATATAAAAGTAACACCAAGCGTTTGTGAAAGAAAGAGGCAGACTTCAACGTTTTTAATTGAAATATATATATATATATATATATATATATATATATATATATATATATATATATATATATATACATAGAGAGGAAAAGAAGAATTGAAAATATTGCTCAAAATATTTTCATGAAATTTTCAGTGCAAAGAATCAATAAAATTCACTGGAATTGACAATTTAGTAAATAATTAAATGAAAACAGAATGAACGTTAGCCAAAATAGATATATTATCAAAACTTTCACATGCAGAGTTTTTAAATTAACACGGATAAAATGTTCATTGAAAAATTCAACAATTTTTTTCAAAGATTGTTGTTGATCTATAGTTATTAATTTCAGAATATTGAAATTTTTGAAAAGTTAGGTGAATAATTTGAGACATTCACAAATTTAGTAAATGATTTTTAACCGTTGACAATAAAAGTTTATTGCAAACGCGTGTAAAAAAGAATATAAGAATTTAAAATTTATCGAATGAATACCAAAATATGAAAAAAATATAATAATTATGTAATAATTCGAGATATTTAACAAGTGTCATATATATTAAAACTGGAGGCCTCGGTAGACCAGCGGTAAGGTATACCACTTGTACCGTTTGTAAACCGAGGATTGTGGGTTCGAGTTCCACCTTGCTCTTGGGTGTTGTGTATGACCGGATTTTATTGATTCTATATACGAGTATATGATTAAATTGTTAGGTAATGTACATCGTTTACAAGCCCATTGGCCGTTCGGAACCGGCGTTAAACTGTAGTTATATTAGAACTGATAAAAAAGATTCTAGTACCTAGTATATATATATATATATATATATATATATATATATATATATATATATATATATATATATATATATATATTTATATATATAGAATTAATTTTTTTCAACAAACAATATGAATCGTAACACAATATTTCACCCAGCAAATTACAAAATAATCCAACTGCTTAATATTATTCACTATACTGACCATTTTCAACTCCAAAAGACTAAATTCACAATACAATAAAAACCAGATGAACGTAGATAACTTTTTTCAAGAGTTGAAACTATATAAGTTATAATATTTTGGGTCAATATTTTGCAATATCTTGCACTACAATAATAGAATTATAGTTCTACATCGTAAAAGTTATATCGAAATTTGAACCTATATACTGAGAATAATATAAAAAATTTATTTCTAGTACTAAAAATATTTATAAGAAAAAACAAGTAATGAATTTTTCATAAAATTATTCAATTATCAAGATAAATCTCTCTTCTGTTTTAGAGGATTTGTATGCATCTTAGCAGAACATGAAACATGTAACAAATTCTCTGATTAGAAAACATCAAACAAATCACTACTACAAAAAGTTTTTCGCTCTCTAAGTGTAATTAATGGTGAATGATTGAAAACACTAAGAATCTTGTCTCACTTTAACCATATTGAATGAACATATTTGTTTCATTCAGTCAACAATAATGAAGAATAAGTCATAGAAGTTTTCTGAACTAGGTGAAAATCACAAATTGTCTTATTCATATTATTAAAATATAGTTGGACCAAGTGGCGGAATTTGTTCAATAACAAACCAAACTCAATATCTTGAACAATACAAAAGATTCCAATATCGAAGGCAGGTGTTGCATCTTCATCAGCTTCATCCCCATTCGAACAGGCTTATCCAAACAAACCGACTATATTTCACCACTCGACAACCCCAGACTCTTTAGAAATACCACAGGACATGTGACCCATTCCTATATATGCACGCGATAGATTTATAATGAAGCGAATTCTAGACAAACCACACCTACTGAAACTCCTTCGAAGAAGGTTTGACGAGGAGGCTGTTTATAAAATAGCAAATAATATGACAGGTGAGGCTCTGAATTGAAGTATCCGTATTGAGAATCTTCCTACGATCTCTAGTTTATTTTTAAGAAGGAGAAAAGTTTATTCAATAATGATACCGAAATATTCTTATTACACGTTATAATTTTGACGCATGGCGGATGAAAACTAGTCCTAAAACTATGTCCGTCACGACCATCACGAGCTATGCGAGTCATAATACAAATGTTGTTGATATTTTATCAATGAAGAATGAATTGGGAAAAAGATTCAGTAGAAGTTGAGAATAGTGATGATGAAGTCAGTGAAGTACCAGTGCTTATAGACTTGAGTAAGATAATCTATATAAATAAATAGATACGAGTATATTATCAGTAATAGTATCACAAGAGCATCGAAAATAATCGATTATGCTACCGAGTCACGAGACGTATTTTGCGTTAAAAAAATACGCCGTGTGACGAGGTCAGTATAATCGATTATTTTCGATTGCTCGAGTGGTATTCGTTACGATTATATAACGAATAAAAAATATTAATTTTTTTTTGACAAACGTCAAAACACCGTGAATATGAAAATATATATACATTTTGACACGAGGCGAAACACCAAAACGATAATATCACGTCGTCAAGGGTATATTCACTTATCTATACTACGTCGTTATGCAAAATTCACGGATTCTATTGGCTTATTCATACATGAGTTATATAATCAGTGTAATACTATAGATTACGCATGCATTTGAAGTGGAGAATTTATTATAATTTCTACAGTAGATCTACTATCTATTCGTATAATGAAAATCAGGTGGAATGAATAATTAAAGGAAACAAATATTAACCTTTTTTAATTTAAAAATATTTTAGAAATGAGTATAACGATCTTCACATATAATATTATATACATATAACATGCATGGGCGAAAATGTCAGTTCCGAGATTTCTGAAATTTTGTATCTCCATAGCTCCCGCTAATTGATAGACCGAGAGATACTGGAAGGATTTGTGAAGTCATTTCTTACAGTATGGCGCTTTTAGGGAAGTTCATATACGTAACAAATTGAAGGAAAATGACGTTCGTACCGGTGGTGCGCGGGTCACAATTGCAGAATAATTTATTGAAATTGTTCGAAAATCCGGAGGTGTCAAACAATTTCTTTCACAAAATTTCTTCGATTTATCGTTATTCTATAACTACAAAAAATCCGACGCTCGCTATATACCTTACTTCTCCGGTGAGTGTTTAGGCATACGCCATACGAAAATTTTTTTTAAAATTTCTTTGAAATTTATTTCTTACAGGCTGATTTTTCTCAAACAATTGTTTTTTATTAATTTTGTGCGAAAATCACCACGCCATACCATTCCCGCCATAGTCCCTCAAATAGTAATTTTTTAAAATTCGAAAAACTATTTCTTTCAGTATGACAATTGAATTGTGGTCAGTTTATGATACAGTGAGACAAAATTATATATACTTCTAGTGCAGTATAAAAGTGGTGCCGTACTCGAAAATTGTATTTTTTAACCGTTTTTAAAACACGCCTATAGAAGCCATGAAATTATCATTACAGTATGGCATAAATGAAATCAGATTGTCCCAATACGATTATAAGTTTAAAAAAATACGCCATATTGTGACCTTAGCACAAAAGACCATGATATGCACGCTGCGAAGTAAAAAAATTGAATAAATAAAACGATTTTTTACAATATGGCATTTAAATTTAAAAAGTTCATATAAAGTATAATTCACGAAAATTTATCCCATGCTTATGGTGAAGTCCAAAAGTGGTGCCATACTGTAAGAAATTGTGCAAATGTTGCATGAAATTTTACAATCATTTAATTACATTGTATGTATATCACCCACTCTACAGGTATGGCATTATAACAATTATGTTTCTAATCATAAAAACAACTACTAGGTAGACCAAATTTCAAGATGAAAGAAATAGTTTTTCGAATTTTAAAAAATTACTTGTTTGAGGGGGTATGACGGATATTTTGGACCGTCGGAATGGTATGGCGTGGTGATTTTCGTTCAAGATTAATAAAAAACAATTGTTTTAAAAAAATCAGCAGCGAGAAATAAATTTTAAAAAAATTGAAAAAAAACATTTTCAAAAAAGTATGGCGGGCCTAAACACTCACCGGAGATGTATGGCATATAGCGAGCGTCTGATTTTTTTTTGTTAAAAAACCTATAAATTGAAGAAATTCTGTGAAAGAAATAGTTTGACACCTTCAGATTTACGAACAATTTCAATTAATTATTCTGCAATTGCGATTCGCGCACCACCGGTAAGAACGTCATTTTTGTTCAATTCAGTTCAGTTAAAAAGCTGAAAATTTGGACGTGAATTCGGTCGATATTAAAGATTTATGGATACAAATGTTTTTTCTCACCGCTACAATTTTTGGCTAGAAATGTCATTGGTTTTTGCAGATATTTTAGCGTGGTGTCTCTCCAAACTGACATGGGAATTCATATGTAAAGAAAAACAGAAAGGAGGAAAAATTATGACCTTAGTGACGGATCTTTGCTGCTCATGCGTTTTTCGAATCGAAAAAACACGTTGCTAAGTAATATTTCAACAAGAAGCATGAGTGCTGGTGGCAATAAGAATCCGAGTCGAAGACGAGGTTTTTTGCACCTGCACGAATGCTTTTTGTCAAAAAACAATTACTTTGCATCGTGTTTTTCAACTTTTTTCAAAAAAAAATTTAGATGCCCGAATGGTATTTAACAAGACTATTTCATGAATAACAGCTGTCAAGTTTCGCCGCGGGTAAACTCGAAAGAACTGCTGACAGCTGCTGTCATACAGTTTTTCCAACTATAAACCCTTTGTAATTCAAAATTGCGCGTTTCTGATTGGTGAAAATCAAGACAAGGGAAATAGTCTGATAAATTTCTTATCTGAGACATTTTATATATTCATATGTATGGCTAATCTTTGAAATTTTTCTTAAAATCACGTTTTACATTCTAGTATGACGATGCTTACTGAAATATTACTCCGTGAAGGAATAGAACATTTTCAGGTTTGAAGAATAAAATGTTCTATCAAAGGATTTTGAAACGAAGAAAACAGCATCACATTTTTAACACTTCGAAAGTTTGCGTTCGAAACTTTGAGTGTTTGCAAATATTTCTATATGAAAACAAAATCAGGTAGTGAAAAAAATGTGACCAATTGTTCGTTTCTGAATATACTGCGCCTTGTTGTCAATCCACTAAATCCATTGCTAATGCTTCTGTTTTTCTTAGTCGTCACAGTAATGCTGCATTTTGAAATGAATTAATGATCGAAAAAATTTGTTTGATCTGTTGACTTAAAGTTGGTACCAGTATCATGAATATAAAATTTTCATTAGCCGACTTAGAAACTGAGGGTTATGAGAATATTATACGTGATAAATCCCAGAAAATATACTCGTATAATATGATCAATGCAACAATATAGTAATCCATATTGACTCCAAATATTCAATTTAAATTGATTACAGGTAGATTACTGCAACAGAAAAAGTTGATTGCTTAGTTAATTTACTCGAAAATCATTATATCCAGTTCCGATAATAATGCTCTCGACCATTCCGCGATCTGACAGCCAATTTACTGCATAAATGTTGATCGACTGATCGAATTTACTGGTTCTGATTAATATTTACCTGAAGACTATTATGTTTTTTCTATAATCCAGATCGACACACGTGGATGAACTGAACACATATTGATTTTACGGTGGTGAAAATGTAGATGAACTCCAAAATAGCCTCGAAATTAATGCACAAATACAGTTTGAGTTTTATTACTGTAACGGGAATTCATGCTTTATATACATATATATATATATATATATATATATATATATATATATATATATATATATATATATATATATATATATATATATATATATATATATATATATATATATGTATATATATATATATATATATATATATATATATATACACAGGATTGGGATAAAGTATGGAAGCAAGTAAAACAATCTTTTGAACGAAAAGGACAATATTTATGAAATTTTGCAGGTAAGTGCAATGGCGCAAAATGCATCTGATGTTTATTACTCATATATGCATACACGCAACATCAATTTGTTTATCTGAACGTTTTTCACGGTAATGTAAAAAATTCAAAAGAAGATATGCAGGAGGTTCCATATAACTTATAGAAGTTGAGGGTATTTTCGGTTCAACAGGAAGTATATTATCAACAAAAAATTGTACATCAGATGCATTTTTTGCCATTGCCATTTTTGCCATAAATATTGTCTTTTACGTTCAAAAGATATTTATTTGGTTCCCTACTCCAACCCTGTATATATATATATATATATATATATATATATATATATATATATATATATATAAATATTTATATATATATATATATATATATATATATTCAATATATATATATATATATATATATATATATATATATATAATATATATATATATATATATATATATATATATATATATATATATAAATATATATATATATATATATATATATATTTATGGAAAATATGGAAAACTTTTTAACTAATGGTTTCTGAAAAACTTTCATTCTACAAAAAAGTTGGTGTATTCAATTTGACTAAATACGCGCATAGTCGTTTTTATCATTGGCGTGCTGTTGAGCGGAAATTGGCCGATTTTCTAATTTCACTATAGAGTAAATGGGTATTACTGCACAAAATATCGAAAAATGTTATTGAAAAATGTGTTTTACAATTGAAAGATCAAGGCTTTATTTCATTATCTTTTCATTACTGTTATTTTGGACTCGTCTTCAAGATTCTGTTAGATAAGTTAATCTCTACACCAGAAAGTTTATGTTAATTTAGTAATTTACTCCGCAAAAATTATTGTCGATAATTCCCAAATTGGGCAACCTCATTAAGACTTTATTGAAATTAGTAACTGGCAGACTGAACAGAATAACTGAGAATATATTTTAATTTCAAACAACTTTTGTCACAACCCTTTTCCGATATCTTGCATAGTGATAACACTTTACTATAGGTACTTATACTTAGTGAGTTAAGATTATGGGCCGATTCCCGCTTAGCCGCATGCCACTGATAAAAACAACTAAACCAGTATTAAGTCTAAGTAGTTAATACCACTACCACTGTTTTAAGTTTTTTCGTCGAAGAAACATTAAATTTAGACCCCAAACACTCTATAGAAATTAATAATATCAAACAAATACCAATCAATAATATTATAGCTAACATAGAAAAAGGTATTTCAAATTTATATCCTGAAAATCAAAATTCCATTGGACAAAAAGTAGCACAAACTATAAAAACTCACCACAATAAATGCAAAAATGAAAAACAAACATTACATAATACACAAACTATCAAAAACTTATATCAAACCAAACAATTCATCAAATCTAATCCACAACTAACAATAACTAAATCAGACAAAGGAAACGAAACAGTTATACTAGAAACTAATACATACAAACAAAAAATTACTGCAATGCTTAGTGATTCATCTACATATAAACAAATTAAAAAAGATTTAACTAAGACTCTGCAAAATGAAAGTAATAAATTGTTTAAAACATGGCAACAACAAAATTTTATTTCTCCACAATCATCAAAAGAATTAATTCGACACAACAGCCTTTCACCTAAATTTTATGGTCTTCCTAAAATACATAAAGAAAACATACCATTAAGACCTATTGTCTCTTATATTCAATCACCTCTAAATAATCTTTCTAAATTTCTCTCTTCAATATTAAAAAATATAGTAAATCAAAATCCTTATTATATCAAAAATTCTCTCGATCTAGAACTACATCTTTTAAAACTTTCAAAATACCTAACAATTACAACTTTTTTTCATTAGATGTTGTTTCTCTTTATACCAATATTCCAAATTTTTTAGTTCCAATAATAATTAATGACAAATGGAATATTATCAAAAATTATACAAATATTCCTAAAATCGATTTTATAGAAGCAATTCAATTTGCACTTGGTACAAACTATTTTCAATATGAAAATAACTTCTACCAACAAATTGATGGTGTAGCAATGGGAAGTCCTATTTCCAGTGTTATAGCTCAATTAGTTTTAGAATATTTAGAAGAAAATGTATTAAATAATTCGAATGAACGAATTATAACTTTCAAAAGGTATGTTGATGGTTGCCTTATAATAACATCAGAAGATTTTATTGATGATATTCTCAAAAAATTCAACAATTTTAATAGAAAATTACAATTTACTCAAGAAAAGGAAACAAACAATACATTAAATTTTCTTGACATTACTCTCATACACAAAAACAATGAAATTATCACAAAATGGCATAGAAAAGAAATTCTTTCACAAAGAACATTGAACTACAACAGTACACATCATTTGTCACAAAAAAAGAGTTTAATAATCGGATATATAGACAAAGCACTTAAACTTACTTCACCTACACACAGACATGAAACATAACAAGATGTCCATAAATTACTCATAAAAAACGATTACCCAATAAATCTTATACAAAAAATCACTAAAAATAGAATTCATAAACTTTACAACACATTAGAAACATCAAAAAAAGAAAATATTAACAAAAAATATATTCCTCTTCCATATATTCCTCATTTAAGTAATAGAATTTTAGAAATAGAAAGAGATCAAAAACGCAGAGAAATTTTCGAAAAAAAGATAAATAGTACCCTATTTTTTGACTTGTCAAAATCAAAATAATTTGAACCTATTTCGAACATTACGTGGGTAAAGGTTTCTGTGGTTTCCCTTACCATCTAATAATAACAGATTTGAATGTTAATATTGGACTGAATAGCACGTAATAAATAACAAAGAACGGCCACAGCCGAAAAATTTTAGTGAAACATAGTAGTCTTTTTCTATTCAAATTTTTTCAAATCAATAAATGTCAAAGAAATTTCAATTTTTTCAAAAGTTTTGATAAAGCCACGAATGTCGTGGCGAAACGTCAACTTTTTAATAAAATCGAGTTTTTTGAGATTCAACAAGCCTGTTATTGCTAATAATCATCAAGAGATTAGAAATAGTTCACAGGCAATAACAATTCGAATAAATAATATATATATATATATATATATATATATATATATATATATATATATATATATATATATATATATATATATATATATATATATATATATATATATATATATATATATATATATATATATATATTTAATATATATATATATATATATATATATATATATATATATATATATATATATATATAAATAAATATATATATATATATATATATATATATATATATATATATATATATATATATATATTTATATATATATATATATATATATATATATATATATACAATTTGCATTACATTTGCTCAAATGTTTCAAAACCAAAATTTGAATGGAAATACCTAAATGTATATAAATTGAAGAATATGCCGCAATTTAGTACAAACCAATGTATCAGATTATTTCGGATATAAATAATTCATGTATTCGAAGGAGCGCCAAATTAATTTTAATCACTCGAAAGCTTTGTGGGAGTCCTGAATTTCGTGACGTAACGTTAAATTTTTAATAAACTCGGTATTCAAACTCAAATGGCATGTTATTGCTAAAAAAGAAAAATCAGTAGGTATATTTGTATACACACACACACCTATATATATATATATATATATATATATATATATATATATATATATATATATATATATATATATATATATATATATATATATATATATATATATATATATATACATATATATATATATATATATATATATATATATATATATATATATATATATATATATATATAACCATCAAACTATAAAATACGTGTTTTCCTTATCAGTTATAATCAATAATAAATCATTGAAAAGCTATCAATTTTACAAAGTAACGCTATAGTATATTATTTTCCAATCTAACTATTTTGATTCCATTATATCTTGTATTCTGGCACGAAATCTGGATACTCAAACATCAGTACAATAAACAAATATTTATAATATACTTGAATATTACACCTGCATAATTGAAAGTTAACAATGCCTAATGGACTCAGTTATTTCAAGAATATGATAATACCTTCACCTTTTTTATATCGATAGTCCTCTAATTCTGAAATCGGATATCATAAGGAACTCTGTAAACTTTGTCAACATCCATTATATGTGAGTATCAATTTCAATATGTAAATGCCTTCCTACTCGAAACTATCTTGAAAGATTTATGTCAATATATTCATTGTAGTGGGAATGTTGAATATTCTCAAGACTACAATAAAAAACATATTTGTTGCATGAAAAATAGGAATCACCTCATGATCATATTGATAACTTTTATTCGAAAAAATTTTTAAGACAGCGCCAAATATATTGCTTCATATAATTGGAAATGAATAATAATATCTGTAGTATTAATTATAATGGCTGACGTACTTGTACTAGTTCGACAGATGTTGACCGAGCTAGTTAAAGGAGTGGTTACTCTTGCTGGCGAGCATTCGGAGTATCCTGGGTCCAAACCCTAGCGTGAACAGGTTTGCCATGAGTTTTTATCATAGGTTTTCACATGACATAGGTAAGTCACGGCTTATAAATGCGAATACTGGGGGAGTATTCATCCTCTGATCCCCACTGACCCCACTTCACCCTCATCTCTTCCATAAGTTATTCGGTCCCACAAGTCCAATTGGTCCAATATGACCAAGTTAGTTAGTCTAGTACTTAAGTACGCTGGCTAGTATGTGGCATCCACCCGCAGAGAAAAAGCAACCCCCTGGCACAGGGTACACTTTGAAATAGATGGTAAGTAGAATCTAAATCCAAATTTTCATACAAATCGGTGCTGTATGGGATAAATACACAGTTTACTCTTTTTTTTACCGTCATTGACTGGACTAATAATATATATTGGTTGGTGAGAAACGAGCCACCTGGTACCAAGCTTGAACAGATTCATAAAGGACCATACATCGTATTCATCCTGATGTAGTTATTAATGTAGGCAGTAAGAGTGTAGTACATAAGAATAGGATTAAATTCTATAACACACACAAATTTTAGTTTCAGGAACTCAGTTCATGCATACTTTTAATTGAACTAGGTATATTTAAGCTATTAACCTCAGGTAAATCAATAGTCAGCCGCCTTTTATCTAGTTGTATGGATTTTAATAAAGCTACGGTGTTCCTCCGTAGGGTTTACCAAGCTAGTTAGTCGAGTACTTAGCGTACGCTGGCTAGTATTTGGGAGGTTTTGGGTTCGAACCCCTGGGCTGACTGGTCTGCCATGAGTTTTTTCAGAGGTTTCCTCATGGTAATGTAAGTCACTGCATGCATACTTACAAGGCGAAGGCTGGGCCAGTATTAAACCTCTGAACCCTACCCACACTTCCTATGTTCCATGAATATCCCGTCTCACCTATCCTTAATGCACTTGTACACAGAGGATACACATACAAGTGTATCCACTGATCTGGCTGAAGGAGTTAATCCGAAACTCCGCCTCCCTGACACATACTTCAGGGAGAAATGAAACACGTGTGTTTCCTTTTCCTTTTCCGGTTCCACATATCCTCAATGCGCTTGTACATAAAAGTGTATCCTCTGATCTGGATGAAAGAGTTTAATCCTGTAACTCAAGCAACCTGAATGAAGCACGTCATCTTTATTTTTTTTCCAGGTGCTGACTGAATAATGGTTATATTCCACAAAAATTTAGATAAATACAATCTTAGCTATCTAGGAAAACTGCTCAGGAAATTCAAACCAAACTGCTACCAAGAACTGCATTTTTGCTCAATAAGAGTTCTACCTGTTCACTAGTGTTCATTGAGAAGAAGAACCGAGTACTTGAATTTATTGATTTGTAGGGATTCATTATTTTTGTGGATCAGGTTTCTGACTTGATTAATTCCTCGGTAGAATCGCGTAGGGATTCTAGAAAATTTGATTTCAAACCCTTATAATCTGAGCACAATAAATGTTCTCAATAGTTAAAAGATTCGCATGATGAGAATCTGCTTTTTCATTATGGAAACTACTTTTAAATTATAGGTTTCGAATTTGAAAATTTCACAGCTGTTGCAGTCAATTTTGTATATTTCGAGTACTCTGTTTCAATAGATTTTATTTATAGTTCTGATTATGTTTTCCAATATTATTATTGATTATTATTGGCCGATTGTGGCAGGATAAACTTGAGAAATCACTATTTTCGATTACTTTTTGTGCATCATATTTTCCATTATTGGTTTTTTATTATTATTCATAACCAATTGCTCAATAGAACTTTTTTTTCATTGAATTCAAAGATAGAGGTAGGATAAAAAGTCGATGAGCTATGCTGTTACAAGCTACCATTTCATGTTGAAACTCATAAGGATCTCTTAATGCTGTTCTAGGTAGTATTTCGGTTTGAATTGTCTGAATGTGTTGATCATAAGTTTTGTAAACCTATAAATATCTATATAACTAGAATTTTACCATTATTTTTTCTAAGAATTAACCTCATCCAATAATAATATAGAATTTTTTCATAATTCTTAAATGGCATTGAAAACAAATTTCCGCAGTAGGTAATCTTGATACTTCAACAAAAAACATGAGTGATGAGATTTGAATAGTTCAACTATCAACATAATTATATTTCTCAAGTATATTATCAAACATATCGATTATTTACATATATTCGATCATTAACATTAAGACGAATGTTGTTTTTCCAGATGTGTTACTGTGTTTGAGTAAAAACGATATAAATTTACTGCTGCATCCTCAACTCTATTAAACAAAAAGTTGAACTATCAGAGTATTTAATACGCATATACTTCTATTAACTGTAATCCTCCTGAAAACTATGAAAATTTCTTACGTTGACCGGATGTCTACGTTAATTATCCTGTTGAACACTCTTCAATCGTAACGTAATTTTTTTGGCAAGGAATTCAAGAATGTTTTACTATTCATACTTTTTATTTATTAATATAATAACTTATTGATTGGGCCGATACTTGATAAAAATCCATTATAATACTGTAAATAAAACTTCACAGTTTTTGATTTTCACTATATTTTGTTAACATGACAATTATTTTGCCAATACACAGTGGCTGTATATTTTATACATCTGAAGAAGCCACTGTGTATTCGCGAAACAATTGTCATGTTAACAAAATATAATGAAAATCAAAATCTCCAGCGGCTTTCATGGAACCAAATGAACTGAAATTTGGTATCCGGAAATGTTGTTCAGGCGGAACGAAATCATCGAAATTTGGATAAATTTGTCTAACCGCCTCAAATTTTTTTAAGTAGATATTTTTTCTTGTTACAATATATATATTTTTGCCGATATATATTGGCATCTCCAGCGGCTCCCTTCATCCTAAATGAGCTTGAAATTGCCATTTTAACGTACCGTAGAACGGGGCTAAATTGGAAATGCGGGGATATTTTAGAATTCATAACCTGTAACTTCATCTGGCAATCCTGTTTAGGTACAACACAATTCCGCGTAAATTACACTGTAATAGTATAGTACATAACCTTACTTATTCAGTCTTTAGATGATTTCAGTATTCGTAAGCGTGGTAATGGTCTGTTAGACATTGAAAGTGAGGCGGAAAATCAACCAATATTTGAGCCTGTCAAACTTTCAATGCTAGTGCGTCGTGGGTGAGAGTTGCAGCAGTTAAGTTTTATATAAAACATGGTGTTGATGTTAGTATCTTTGTGCAAAAAAGTTATAAACATTATGCTACCCCAAAATTATTTATGGTCCTTTTTGAAGATCGGGGCTATTCTGGATGGCGTTTTTATAATCATTCCAAAATATCCCCGGTCTTCGAAAATCACCCCATTCTTCAAATTATCAATGCTACATACCTTTTATTATTCTTAATTTAAAAATGTATGTTTTCCAATTTAACCCCATATACGAGGTAACTATAATTTATGCGTTATTCTTACCGATTCTAAAATATCCCCGACCCATGAGGCTATTTTAGACGGGCCTAAAACATTTTTTTTTCAGCATCCTGTAAGAATGGGGACCTATTTATCATAGAATAATATTTTGTCGTATATAAACCTATCCAAAAAGCATATCAAAATAGATTATTTTCAATTACTCTTTCTGCAATATTAAAAATAATGAAAAAAAAGTATAGAATAGCCCCGTTCTACAGTATATATTATATAGCTCAACTTCTTCAGATTGAAGTATGATCCTTACTGGATTTCAACTTTTTTTTTCTCAACCTCGCTGCACATAGCGGGGACTATTCTGTTCGAATCGCATCTCGCATCTATCAGTACGCGATGTACTTTGCAATATGTTTCTCAATAATTATTGCGAAATTTTCATTTCGGTTTCCTATTAATGCGTGGTTCTTCAAACAATAATTTATTCTGTTCCAATAACATCTAGACGCGATGCACACGCGAAAAATACGAACTTAGTAACGGAGCTTTGCTGCTCTCCCCTTTTCTTAGTCGTATTTTATCCCATTGAATACATACTATTGCAGTGTGTAGTTCGAAGGAAAACAGTCAGGTGCGAATGTATTTTTCCCATCCGTCTTAGATTTCCTAAAGCACGAATGTCGTGGCGAAACGTCAACTTTTTAATAAAATCGAGTTTTTTGAGATTCACCAAGCCTGTCATTGCTAGATAATAATTATAAAAAAATATATATATATATATATATATATATATATATATATATATATATATATATATATATATATATATATATATATATATATATATATATATATATATATATATATATATACACAGGGTCACTCACGGTGGATGGTAGGTTAGACGTTTACGGAGAACGGGACATGAGATTATTCTGAAAATTTGGTTTCATGGGTAATTGATTTTGCTTTATCGATCTAAAAAAATAGTGGCGCTGCGGCGTTGCCGCTTATACTAAAAAGTAGCAGCAACTATGAAATTTCAAATGAGACACCCTATATATTATTTCATTTTTTGCTTCTCAACCATTTTCCAATTGTTTTTGTATGATACTTTCCTATACCTATCTCCAGAGGTTTTCGAAAAATTAAATGGTTTCCTTATTTTTTTGTGCAAAATATAGCTTCAATTAAATGTTCATTACTAAGGTATTCAGATTCGTAGGACGCTGAAATTTTAGGTGTAGTTTACCAAGTTGCGACGTATTAGGAACATTCTAAGGACTTTGTTCTCCATTATATAGGGTCCTTCAAGATTTGCGATTTTAACGATAAATACAAAAATAGTAAAAAGTGCATTTTTTAAATGTAATACCCTGTATATCATTGAATATCTCGAAAGAAAATTGAAATTTCTTTCAAATGATATATCATGTTGCCGTACCTAAAAAGTCAGGATTATGAAATAAAAGCAAGTTTCTATAAAAATCGGATTATTTAGCCATATTTTGTATTAGGTAGCTATGAAATGTCAAGAAAGATGTCATTATGATAATTTGACAATTAGTCCATCAACAATAAGACGTTCGCGCGTTCATTAACGATAATTTGATTTGAAAACAAGCAAAATGGAAGGCAATAACTATTCTCATGAAGTTTTGATGAAGTTATTTATTGTACATGGTCAAGGTGACTGAATAATAGCAAGAACATGCAGAAAATTCAATGAATTGTATACCTATTGACAACCAATACACGAGAGAAAATTTGTACGTTTACAAAATAATTTTATCACTTATGTTATGTTATTTTACGTAACGCAAATTGTTTTTTATTAGTTTAGTAAATTTCGTTTCGCTTTCAGTATTGACCCATAAGTGATAAAATTATTTTGTAAACGTACAAATTTTCTCTCGTTTCTGCATGTTCTTGCTATGCTATTATTTGGTCACATTGACCATGTACAATAAATAACTTCATCAGAACTTCATGAGAATAGTTATTGCCTTCCATTTTGATTGTTTTCAAATCAAATTTTCGTTAATGAACGCGCGACCGTTTTATTGTTGATGGACTAATTGTCAAATTTTCATAACGACATCTTTCTTGACATTTCATAGCTACCTAATACAAAATATGGCTAAATAATCCGATTTTTATAGGAACTTGCTTTTATTTCGGAAACCTGACTTTTTAGGTATAGGAACATGATATATCATTTGAAAGAAATTTCAATTTTCTTTCGAGATATTCAATAATATACAGGGTATTACATTTAAAAAAATGCACTTTTTACTATTTTTGTATTTATCGTTAAAATCGCAAATTTTGAAGGACCCTGTATAATGAAGAACAAAGTCCTTAGAATATTCCTAATACGTCGGAACTTGGTAAACTACACCTAAAATTTCAGCGTCCTGCGAATCTGAATACCTTAGTAATGAACATTTAATTGAAGCTATGTTTTGCACAAAAAAATAAGGAAACCTTTTAATTTCTCGAAAACCTCTGGAGATAGGTATAAGGAAGTATCATACAAAAACAATTGGAAAATGGTATAGAAGCAAAAAATGAAATAATATATAGGGTGTCTCATTTGAAATTTCATAGTTGATGCTACTTTTTAGTATAAGCGGCAACGCCGCAGCGCCACTATTTTTTTAGATCGATAGAGCAAAATCAATTACCCATGAAACCAAATTTTCAGAATAATCTCATGTCTCGTTCTCCGTAAACGTCTAACCTACCATCCACCGTGAGTGACCCTGTATATATATATATATATATATATATATATATATATATATATATATATATATATATATATATATATAATTATTTATTTGAATTGTTGTTGCCTGTGATCTATTTTTAATCTCTTGATAATTATTAGCAATAACAGGCTGGTTGAATCTTAAAAAACTCGATTTTATTAAAAAGTTGACGCTTCACTCCGATATTCGAAAAAATTGAAATTTATTTGACATTTATTGATTTGAAAAAATTTGAATAGAAAAGGCGACTTTGTCTTATCTTGTTAAAATTTTTTTTCGGATGTGGTTGTTCTTTGTTATTAATTATGTGCTATTCAGTCTAATATTAACATTCAAAATTGTTATCATTAGAAGGTAAGGGAAACTACAGAAACCTTTACCCACGTAATGTTCGAAAAAAATAATAATAGGTTACTATTTATCTAACAACAAAGAAATTAGTCGAGGGAAAATATTAAAAAAGTAGAGCAGAATTATCGGTATAGAACGCTTATATGGAAGCAGTCATTGACACGTGTTTCGGACTCTTTGGTTCTCATCAGAACGGCGTAGCTAAGCATTGGATTGAAAATTTGGAGATGAAAATAGTATAACAAACAAAATCCTCTGCTATGGAAGACAATCACACAATTGTGGTTTATTGTTTGAACTCTCCGGTATGGGAGATTTGGTCAAACTTTGCCACGGAGGCGATTAATTCCATCTGCGAGATCTCAGAAAGAGTAAATCAACAATAACAAAGAAATTAGTTGCGGGAAAATATTAAACAAGTAGAGCAAAATTTATCGGTATAGCTCGTTTATATGGAAGTAGCCGTTTTTAATGAAATTTATATGAAAATAGTATAACAAACAAAATAGCATAGCAGAGGATTTTGTTTGTTATACTATTTTCATCTCCAAATTTTCAATCCAATGCTTAGCTACGCCGTTCTGATGAGGACCAAAGAGTCCGAAACACGTGTCAACGGCTGCTTCCATATAAGCGTTCTATACCGATAATTCTGCTCTACTTTTTAAATATTTTCCCTCGACTAATTTCTTTGTTGTTAGATAAATAGTAACCTATTATTATTTTTTTCGAACATTACGTGGGTAAAGGTTTCTGTAGTTTCCCTTACCTTCTAATGATAACAATTTTGAATGTTAACATTAGACTGAATAGCACATAATTGATAACAAAGAACAACCACATCCGAAAAAAAATTTTAACAAGATAAGACAAAGTCGCCTTTTCTATTCAAATTTTTTCAAATCAATAAATGTCAAAGAAATTTCAATTTTTTCGAATATCGGAGTGAAGCGTCAACTTTTTAATAAAATCGAGTTTTTCAAGATTCAACCAGCCTGTTATTGCTAATAATTATCAAGAGATTATATATATATATATATATATATATATATATATATATTCCCGGTACATATTGACATCTCCAGCGGAATGATCTGAAATTTGATACATTTGGGTAGATTTCTCCAATCGCTGCCATTTTTACGTATATATTTCTAATTTTCATATAAATATCCTCCCCGGTACACATTCACATCTCCAGCGGTTCGTATCACACCAAATGAGATGATCATTTTTACCTGGGATTGCTTTTGTTGCAGAAATTGGTTAAATTTTTCCAACCGCCGCCATTTTTATGTAGATATTTCATGTTTTTTCGTGGTTTCTGAAAATTTGCCAAACTCCACAGCTTCTGCAAATTGAGTTAGATGGTTCAAACTTGGTACCTAGATTGAGCTAATGTCAAGGAAGTGACTTTGGGTAGTTTCAACCATTTTCCTCAGTCGCGCTGCCCCGTGTGGGGAATTTTCCGTTCAAATTGCATGCCGTCCTGCTTCGCTATCAGTACACGATTTATTTTATTTATTATGGAATGATAAAGAATTTTTTCATTTTTATTTCGATTTGCTATGAGAGCGTTGTATTTCTGTTCGCGATGCACTTCGCGAATTTTTTTTACTCGAAGATTTAATTATTTTTCAATGAAAGAAATTATTTTCAACATTTTGATTCGGTTTACTATTTAAGCGTGATTTTTCAAAATATGATTCAATTCGTTAGAATCTCACCTTGACTCGATGCATTACGCGCAAAATACTACCTCAGTGACGAATCTTTGCTGCTCCCCTCTTTCTCTATCATACAACTATTACGAGCACAATTTTTTTTACATTTTACGATTATGGGTACTTTAGTCAGTTTGATGCCTATTTGAAAAACACCTTTCGTTTTGAGAAACCTTTGTGCATATTACCAACATTTAAATCCATAAATTTAATTTACTCTAGTGTCATTCGGTATGGGAAAATATTATTGATAAATAATTGGAAGTGACACTTTCGTATATATTAAAACAATGGTTAATAATAACAATTTACACATTTATTGAATGAAATAACGCATGACGTTCGTTTCTGTGAAACTTCACCTTCTTCAGATGCTAAAGGCAAACTAACTATGTTTCTCCGTTATATCGAAAACAAGAATTAAAGAGATGATAAATTATGTAGGAAGGGTAACTAGGAGGATGGTTACAGATAATTATTAGAATAGAAAAAACCAATTCTGAACTGCTAGTCAGGTAGTTCGGTAATTTTGAAAAGATTCAGAAGGGGGCATGAAGTATGATGGATTTGGATATTCAATAGGAGACCGGAAAGCTTGTATTTATTTATCTGTAAAGGCTCGTTTTCATTAGTAGAGTTAGCGGTAGAGTAACAAGCATGCTTGTCAGCATGCTTACTCTACTTGACCGGATTTAGAGCGAGTAGCCGTTCACACGCAAATTAAAAATAATGGTACAGAGTGGAGTACAGTTTAAAGTTGAAAACGCAACAAGGAAAATTAGCCGTCGTCGTCGTGCTGTGAGGAAGTGTTTGATAAATATTTCTGACATTTCACTGAGGGAAGTGACCGTCGCTATTGAGTAGGAGGAAAATAGAATAACGAAAATATGGACGAGAAATTGGATCAGAAGAAGGCATACGCATGGAGCGCCTGCACTTCTTTTGAGAGAACTAGCTGAAGAGGACACACAAAAATATAAATTGTGTTTTACAATGAGTCCGGAAAAGCTTGAGGCTCGACTTGAGATGGTCACTCCAAATATTCAAAAATGTGTCACTCAAATTTGAGATGCAATATCACCGCGAGTAAAACTAGAAGTTAGTTCGATTTTGTTTGCTACAGGAAATAATTATAGAAGTCTGATGCATTTGTTCAGAGTATCCAAAACGGCAACTTCCAATTTTGTCCCTGAAGTATGTGATGCCATTTATGGAAGTCTCAGTGCTATATATGAAAGTCTCAGTGAGTACATCCGCTGACGCGATATCGTACAGTAAAGATGCTCGACTAGACCAATCCTGTTTTCACTGGTAAAGTAGCGGTAGAGTAGAATAGAACGCGGTGGTAGGAGAAGGCGAGTGGGCGAGTTACTTTACCATCGTGCGATCTTACTCTACTCTACCAAGATCTAGTACTCTACTCGACTGATTACGTTTTCATTAGTAGAGCTGAAAAGATAGTTAGTACCTGCCCAGCTTACTCTACCTCTAACTCTACTAATGAAAACGAGGCTTAATGATTCTAAAAAATTAAGTTAAATTCCCTTACTTTCAGCATTTAATATTTTAAAATCAAAATTGAATGTGTGATTTTCTTGGATTAAATGGTTTGCATAATGTGAATCCGACTTTTGATTAACAGAACTACGTTTGTGTTCTGAAATTCTAGTTTGAAAACTTCTGAAAGTTCTATCAATGTAAAACTTATCACAATCACCACAATTATTTTATAAACTCCTGATTTATTATCTTTATGAACTTTAGAATCATCATTTTTTATATGATTTCCTAAATTATTACCGGTAGGATAAGCAATGTTAATGTTGTGCTCAGATAAGAGAGATTTAAGTTTTCTATTGAATTTCCGATGAAAGTGAGGCTGTTATATTTGACATTATTTTTAGTAAGGGGGTACACCTGGCTAATCGCATTTTTGAACAACGTTTTATCTCATATATATATATAAATATATATATATATATATATATATATATATATATATATATATATATATATATATATATATATATATATATATATATATATATATTTATTCGAATTGTTGTTGCCTGTGAACTAATTTCTAATCTTCTTGAAAATTATTAGCAATAACAGGCTTATTGAATCTTAAAAACTCGATTTTATTAAAAAGTTGACGTTTCGCCACGACATTCGTGGTTTTAACAAAACTTTTCCAAAAAAAAAAAAAAAGTTTTGATAAAGTCACGAATGTCGTGGCGAAACGTCAACTTTTTAATAAAATCGAGTTTTTTAAGATTCAACAAGCCTGTTATTGCTAATAATTTTCAAGAGATTATATATATATATATATATATATATATATAATATATATATATATATGTATATATATATATATATATATATATATATATATATATATATATATATATAAATATATATATATATATATATACTATATATATATATATATAATATATATTATATATATATATATATATATATATATATATATATATATATATATATATAAATATATATATATATATATAGGGTGTCGCATCGGGAACTGAATCGATCGATATAGAACAAAGTACGAAAATTTTGAAAATTCAGATGATTTCTAATGTCGGTGTGGCCAATATAACCAAAATAACTACAAGCAGCTATCACTTTCGCTTATACCGGAAGTCGATACCAACTTTCTCATTTCAAATGAAACACCCTATATATTTTAGGGTTTTCAAAAAGAGCATAAAATTCTGAGTTGAAAATGTGAAGATCACCATATATGCCTAAACCTATCCGTTTCAAAGATATTTGACATTTTATAGAAAATTTGACAGGTGCAATGGTTTACAAGAACCGGTATAACTTTCTTACTGTAAAAGATACTCATTTGCTTCTTGTCACATGAAAAGAACACAAGAAGAACTACGTTTTACAACTGAAATTAATTCAATAATATCATATAAGTGTTCCGTTTTTTTGCGTTACATTTCGTCAACTTCAAACCGCGAAAACGTGTTCAGGTCAAATGGAACACCCTGTATTTTTTTACGTCAAGTTATGTGAAATTGAATTCTATTTTTTCTGATATAGCATTGTGGGGGTTAAGGTTACAACTTTTCGAAATAGTTGTGATTTTATTAGAAATTCATGAATTGTTGTAATCATTTCATCAAAATAGCCATGATTAGAAACAATCAGTCATCTTATGTCAAAAAATGTCAGCCCGTGTAAATTATACCCTCGAAGACTTTTTGAATTTGTTTATTATTTATGGAGAATGTAATAAAGTAATATCAAGAACTTGCAGCACATTTTCTAGTCGATATCCAGAAAGACAGAAACTGTCACCAAACACTGTAAAACGCATACTGGAAAATTTTTGGCTCTGTCAAGGCAAAAATTCAAAGAAGAAATCCTATTGTTTATGACGAAAACATAGAAATAGTCATTATGGGATATTTTCATGCATTTCCAAGGATGTCATTAAGACAAGCTGCTCTGGATTCAAGAATCTTATTAAAACATAAGTTTCATCCGTTTTTATTGCATATGGTTCAAGGATTAAAGGAAACAGATTTCCTAAGAAGATAAAATTGTTGTGAGTTCAAATGGGCTGCAAGTTCTTGTTATTACTTTATCACAATAAACAAATTAAAAAGTTTTCGTTGGTATAATTTAAACATGCTGACATTTTTTGACATAAGATAATGACTGATTGTTTCTAATCATGGCTATTTTGATGAAATGATTACAACAATTCATGAATTTCTAATAAAATCACAAATATTTCAAAAAGTAGTAACCTTAAACCCCACAATGCTAATATCAGAAAAAAGAAAATTCAATTTTACATAACTTGACGTAAAAAAATACAGGGTGTTCCATTTGACCTAAACAAGTTTTCGCGGTTTGAAGTTGACGAAATGTAACGCAAAAAACGGAACACTTGGTATAATATGATTGAATTAATTTCTGTTGTGAAACGCAGTTCTTCTTGTGTTCTTCTTATGTGACAAGAAGCAAATCAGTATCTTTTACAGTAAGAAAGCTATACCGGTTCTTGTAAACCGTTGCACCTGTCAAATTTTCTATAAAATGTCAAATATCTCTGAAACGGCTAGGTTGAGGCATAGGGTAATCTTCACATTTTCGACTCAGAATTTTATGTTCTTTTCGAAAACCCTAAAATATATAGGCTGTTCTATTTGAAATAAGAAAGTTGGTATCGACTTCCGGTATAAGCGGAAGTGCCAGCTGTTTGTAATTATTTTGGTTGAATTGGCCACACCGACATTAGCAATCATATTAATTTTCAAAATTTTCTGATCAGTACTTTGTTCTATATCGATCGATTCAGTTCCCGGTGCGACACCCTGTATATATATATATATATATATATATATATATATATATATATATATATATAATAATAATAATAAATAATAATAATCAATAATATATATATATATATATATATATATATATATATATATATATATATATATATATAATATATATATATATATATATATATATATATATATATATATATATATATATATATATGAAAAACTTGGTTCACGGAATGAACCGCGTAAAAGACTTGAAAAATCTTTTTTCAAAAAAAGATTTTTCAAATCTTTTACGCGGTTCATTCCGTGAACCAAGTTTTTTCAAATACTTCCGACCGCGGAAATCTTTCTGAACATATATAAATATATATATATATATAAGAATATAAATATATAAATAAATATATATATATATATATATATATATATATATATCTCGTCTATTATTATGGGGTCATAATTATTATTTACGTATATGCCGACCACATACAAAGAGGTTAAAAAAAATTCGTCTATATCACCCAGTTTGAAGATATCCAATCTTATTTTTAGAAATACAATAATCCAAGCTATTAAACCAAATCAACAATATGCGAAACTGATATTTTCAGCACCCCAAGGGATAACACATTATAAATCGAAACTAGTTCAATTATAGATAACGATTTCAATATTGAAAAAACCTGCTCCGACTCAATACTTACCGCGAATTAACGGTACTGTTATAGTTTCAAATTTTTCCGCTTGAATCGTTAGTAGCGAGATGGAGATAACTAGATCCAAAGGAACGTGCTTTGTGAGCAGGTGCATCGGTTCTAAGCACGAGCTGAGCTGTACCTACATAAAAGAATCGAGAGAAACCAACTAGTTCTCTGTGTTCCTATCTTCACCACTTCGAAATCAGGTTTCTATATAAGGTGTCTCGACTGAAGAATTTATGCTTAAACTAGCAAATATAATGAACAGGTAGTCGGATGAAGTTAATTAATTGATAAGTTTCTTAATTTCAAACGATGGTGGTACTTTCATGGGGGTAGGAGATTCAAAATAGATCACAAGTATGCTCGGATGAACGATCATTATACAGTTGAATTCATCCACTTCGAATGAAAAAATTATGCTAATGAATGACCATTATCTATGAGAGGTTTTTGTTTTCATTTTCTATTCCAATCGTTAAGTTATCAATAATTTAAAAAAAAACTTGTGGCATTCGGGGACTGCCGCGGTGAAGCTATTGCATAGCATTTTTCATCTTCTGATGCAATTATAATTATTTATTTATTTTTTATTTATGCAGTATAAGTTTTTTCTTTGATATTAGTTGAAGAACACTTTTTGAGCGTGGTGACCGATAAGAAAACAAATTTTTTTCTTTTATCGAATAAATGAGAGTTAATATCGTTTAAAATATTTTTATTATCTTACAATACATGTAGGTTATTCAGGAATTTTTATCTTGAAACTATACAGTTTATGGTAACTGAAATAAGAACATATCATATATTCTCGTCCAATTTCGGATTCGGAGAAATGTAAATTGCTACCATGACTATGTGTAGGCCATTTCTAAGTTTGCATAAGCACGCACAAATATCTCCAACAAATGAGCGCCTCACATTAACATCGCTAACGTATGCAATATTTATATCAGTATTCGGAGTCATAATATTAGTAATATATATAGCTATTCACTGTTGTACATAGGTACACCTATGTACACATATATACCTACATGTATACTTACGGGGCGCACATGCGGTGAGTGTGGCATTATAAAGATATGATAGATACCTATACAGCTATATACTTTCTCACAAACTGATGCTTACGTATTCTAGCTCTAGTCCAGGGAAGATAGAGAAAATTAAATGAATTTGGCCGTGCAGCAGATATCGAGATGCGGTTTTCTGCAGTGTGTTCAGGAAGGTCACAGAAAACGAGTCTATATGGTCTGGTTAATCCTTTTTCGGAAAAATGCCTTTTGGGCCGGAAAATGCATTTACCAATTGCATCACTACTTGTACCATTATATGAACGACTGGAAACTCAGAAAAATCGCTCGGAAATTGTTACTCGGGGGTTTTCAGGCCCGCCGAACTCGATTCTGACATTAGAATTACCCGGGGGCATTCTGGGGCGGCTCTGCGGGGAGTGCGGGGGTGGTGAATTGGGAAGAAATTGCAGCGTGCATGAAAATCGCTCCAAACTAGTTACTCGAGAATTTTCGGAGATGCTGAATTCAATTCTGTCATTGGAATTATCCAGGGGCGCACGGGGGTGGCTCTGCGTGGAGTGGTGAATTGGGGAGAAAATGCAGCGTGCAAGGAAATCGCTCCAAACTCGTTTCTCGGCGGTTTTCGGGGATGACGAATTCAATTCTAGCATTAGATTTTTCCATGGCCGGTCGGGGCCCCTCTGTGAGGTTGTCTAAGGGGGGTGGCAGCGTCCATGAATGGTAAAGGAGAAGGTGAAAAATCACAAATTATGAAAATAATACTTTATTCAAATAACATATAGGAGTTTTTATCAATCGGGAATTATTCATTATAAACTTCAATTTTTAACTAAAATACTAAACATGTTGTTCAAACTATTCGACGTCTTTTTCTCGTTCTTCATCTTCTCTCCCTCCTGAATTTGCTTCCC
Organism: Cynegetis impunctata; assembly: GCA_030704885.1. NCBI lineage: Eukaryota > Metazoa > Arthropoda > Insecta > Coleoptera > Coccinellidae > Cynegetis > Cynegetis impunctata. The sequence continues at coordinate 617,969 of JARQZK010000037.1, forward strand.
CTCCTTCATCTTCTTCCTCGTCACTACTCTCGGTCTTATTGGAAGCGTCTTTTTGGTTTGAGCAATTGCCATCGCAATGGTTGCATGCAAGTGAGCACTCCAACCCACTTCGGCGGCACCCGCACCTCAGGCCATAGTCGGTTTGAGAAGAACAAGAAATTTTGCTCAAAATTCCTTCGGGATCGGCTTTCTGGGTCATGGTGACAGGACGCCGACTGCGCGCGGGAACTGAAGCCATATTTTTTCTCTTCAGTCGATACAGAATACTTCTGTTCGCGCCGGTCCCGGTGGTAACGATACTCTACTCTATAGCTTTGGCGCCTTTTTCAAATTCAGTTTCGAGGCAAAAAGACTCCCAAAGCAATTGTTTTTATAATATTTGTAATATTTATTCATTTAATATTCCATCAAAATTTTTATTATTCATATCCCTGGTGAAGTCTTATGTCTGATTGTCATGGACGCTGACATCCCCTTCAAACAACCTCACAGAGGGGCCCCGACCGGCCCCGTAAAAATCTAATGCTAGAATTGAATTCGTCATCCCCGAAAACCCCCGAATAACGAGTTTGGAGCGATTTTCATGCACGCTGCATTTTCTCCCCCAATTAACCACCCCCGCACCCCACGCAGAGCCATCCCCGTGCGCCCCTAGATAATTCCAATGACATAATTGAATTCGGCATCCCCGAAAACCCCGAAGTAACGAGTTTAGAGCGATTTCCATGCCCGCTGCAATTTCTCCCCCAATTAACCACCCCCACAGAGCTGCCCCTGTGCTCCTGTAATTCCAATGACAGAATTGAATTCGGCATCCCCGAAAACCCCCGAGTAACGAGTTTGGAGAGATTTACATGCACGCTGCAATATCTCCCCAATTTACCACTCCCGCAGAGCCGCCCCAGAGCGCGCCCGGGTAATTCTAATGTCAGAATCGAGTTCATTGGGCCTGAAAACCGCCGAGAAACAATTTCCGAGTGATTTTTCCGAGTTTCCAGACGTTCCTATAATGGTGCAAGTAGTGATGCAATTGGAAAATGCATTTTCCGGCCCAGAAGCAATTTTTCCAGAAACGGATTAACCAGACCATATAGACTCGTTTTCTGTGACCGTCCAGAACACAATGCAGAAAACCGCATCTCGATATCTGCTGCACGGCCAAATTCATTTAATCCGGCCGATTTTGCTCTGAATGCCCTGGACTATTCGTCCGTTTCGAAGCAGCTTGATCCGTGCGAGCTTCGTACAGTCGTACCATATACATACACGTTAAGCGAACGCTCGGCCGAGCTACATGGTAGGCGGAGTGGGGGGCGTTAGGTTTTATTTTTGTTACGGAATTTCTTGATTCGGTCGCCGTGCTCAAAGCCCGCTATAAAAGCTATGCAATAGCTTAAAAATTCTTGATTTTAAAATAAGATCTGACTAATAGCTTTACAGATATATTAACTAATGAAAATCGTCCATTGGTTTCTGGTAATAAACTTAGTTAAAAGACTGAATATTTTTATCGTAAATAAAACTTTTCACTATATTTTGTTAACATGACAATTGTTTCGCCAATTCAGTGTGGCTTCTTGAGATGTATAATACATACAGTATGTATTTTATACATCTGAAGAAGCCACTTTGAATCGGCGAAACAATTGTCATGTCAACAAAATATAGTGAAAATCAAAAACTGTCAAGTTTTATTTACAATATTATAATGGATTTTCATCAAGTATCGACCCAGTCAATTAGTTATGAATATTTTTATTTGAAGATTGTACCTACTTGTATCGAAACGCACCATTTGTATTGGATTCGTGGAAATTCAATGCATAATTTATTCATTAAGTTGTTTATTAATTTTTACCGAGTCTCCTGAATTTAATTTAGTTATGTGAATTTTTTTATTTATTATGTGCCAATTTATCCTTTGAATTCTTTTTTTAGTTATATCTCTGGGAAATTTCTGATATTTAAATTAAGTAGCTGACCAATGGCCTTACAGATTTATTAACTAATGAAAATCGTCTACATGTTTCTGGTAATAAACCTAATTACAAGACTTAATTCAATATATAATTTATTCATTAAAATGTTTATTTAATTTCAGCAAGCCTTTTTTTTTGTTATATTTTCCCAGAAAATAACAGACAATTACACTTTATTGACAGTCAACACTGAGTTGTAGTGGTTTTCAAATCCGTTTTAGACATCCTGAACGATTTTTGAGATTTTTTTATGTATAATTTACTGTATAATTTGATTATTCTTGCCTTTGTTGTATTATTATATACTACTATTTTCCTAGGAATATCTGGGAATTTGAGTAAGAAAGCCGACTTCATTAAACAGTTAAAATTTCTTTGAGAAATTCCTGACTTTCTCAAAACTTTTGAAAGTTTGAAATACATTCGACGTTTATGAGTTTTAAAAAACAGATAATTTATTCATAAAATGGTTTGCGGCTATGGCTTTCTTCATGTACCAATTACGTTATATTAAACTGAACAGTACGTAATTAGTAACTAAATATGTACACAGTAACAAGAAATTTAATGAAATATAGGTAGTTTTTCAATTTTTCAAAATTCCATAAATTCATCGTCGAATCAAATAATTAGGAACATATTTTGTAAATTATGTGGGTGAGGGTTTCTATGGTTTTCCATTCAATATTAGCAGACCTGACTGCTGATATTGAACTCAATAGCATGTAATAAGTAACTGAGATGGCCACATAACATTTAATGAAACATGTTTTCTGTTTTTTTTAAATTTATGGATGCCAAATAAATTTCAATGGTTCAAATGTTTTTAGAAATTGAAGAATTTCGTGACGAAGCTTTAACTGTTCAATAAAGTCAGTTTTCCATTCAAATGACCTGTTATTTCTGAGAAAAGAGAAATACATATATATATATATATATATATATATATATATATACCTTGAATTTTTATAAAACAGATGTCTATTAATGATAACTTGTGTTGTTCATGAAGGCGGCTTCGAACTAGTCCAGCCTTCATGGCAACGTTGATTAATTGTAGTTTTTTCTGAAAATTTCTTTAGCAAACGCAGCTGCAAATAGGGGTCGTTTTTATGAGCCTTGGTTATTATTGCTACACACAAATGAACCGATTGAGTCGTTATTCAGATTCATCAACAAGTCTACCTTTACTGCATCACTAAATGAGGAAAACCCTTTAAGTGATGACTACTCACGTTGAAAGATATCTCAGCCGAGAATCTTCCAAAGGAGTTTCTAATGTTTCTAACACTTCTAACATGCGAGTGAAATATTATAAATTTTCTCCATAATAGAATTCTTCAATTCTCAATGAGAAGTCAGAAAGGTCAAAAATATAGGAAATTGCAATCCCTTTTAGTGTGTTTATCAACTCTTCATCCCTTTATATGTATGAGAATAGGCCAGTACTGAAATATGGTAGAAATACATAGCTCTTGGCTTCGAAGCATTCTCCTTAGCTGCAAGAGAAAAGTTGGGAGACATATAAGACAAATCACAGTATAATATATTGAGTACTCAGCTGAAATTGTTGATATTTGAAGATAAAGATATTTGAGAATAGCCATAGTAATAATATATAGTTATTTCGATCTCATCTACTCCATCCCGTTTTTGCAGTTCTATTTCTAACTGAAAGTAAAGAATTTGAAAACCGAAAATTATCAACTAACCTTCCGGAAGTGGTTGGCTGTATGAGTCCCAACACCAAGAATTCCACATTCCATATTAGGAGTGAAATATAAAATCATCACAATTTTTTCCTTTCACTACTTTGAGCCGAGAGTGACGGCTCCCATACGGCTCGTTATGAAAACTTCTCGCATGTGCGAAGAAAAGTCGATTTATATTCTTGTTGTATAAAAAGCTAATTTACCCTGCTTGAAAATTTGATTTCACAAAATCAAACTTAACAAAAATTAGCAAAATTCGTTCGTAATCTTTGGCTTTCGAATTTACTTCAGAGTTGAACAAAAAATCGTTACAATACTTTCTTGCAACCTAAATAATTCAATATATATATATATATATATATATATATATATATATATATATATATATATATATATATATATATATATATATATATATATATCTCGATCACACGAAGAATTCTTACTTATATTCATTTGCCTCTATAGAGGAATAAAATTCGGAGCGATTGCTACTTGCGGTGTGTAAGTGTTGAATTACATCGAATTGATGTAGCAATCCCATCCTAGCAGATATAGTAGCCATCTTCGGGTGTCAAGACGTACGAGTTCTCGTTGCCGAAGTATTTCATCTATCTGAAACATGTGATTCAATTGTTTCCGACTGGTGGCGCTGTGTCATATTTATATGCTAGAAGGAAAATATAGGAACGTTTGTAATGTTGGGTTGGTTATCACTTTCGATAGATGGATTATACTGATGAGCCTCAATAAGGGCGAAACAGTCTGTATATCAATTTCCATCGATTGTGATAAACATCTTAACATTTCTAACATGTACCGTCCGAGGTAGATGGGGATATTTCGATGCTTCTTGAACTCTTATAACCAGCTCCGCTAGAAGGTGATTAGTTTCAAATAAATGTCCTATCAAAAAAATTATATAAACGAAATGAGCAATTCATTTCCTTGAATATTGAGAATATTTGAGAGTTTAATGTAAGAAATTTAATTATATTCGTAATAATATATAAAATATAACATCTAGTTTTTATTTGTATTCGTTATTGTAGCATACGGTATACAAATCTCAATAACAGAGGATGTTGTGTACCTACATTCGTAAATGTAATTTTTTGTTTGTAATTACACCATACACTCATAAATGAATCCATATGCTCTCCTTGCCGAATCGGTCCCACGAGAACACAACAGTACTTAAGCTTTCACGATTGGCCATATCTCTTTTCCGGCGCAACTTAACAGCAGTCCCCCCAATGATACTCGCTTTTAATTATCAAACTTCACTTTTAATATAGCCAATGCTTCATCTACCAGTTCCCTTCTTTAGTACTTGTCAACGGCTTTACCAGATGTGAATGGAAATTCTTTAGATTTTTTCCCGCAATAAATTCTCCTTGAGACGCCACCAATGAAAGTGAGGTTTTTCTAAAGGAGTTCCTTTTTTTGATAGTTATTCGCCTGTAAAATATGTTTTTTATGCTTGTTGAAAATAAATCTATATAAATATATATATATATATATATATATATATATATATATATATATATATATATATATATATATATATATATATATATATACAGGGTGATTCATTAATATGTGTAAATATTTTAACGGGAGAATTTTGAGCTCAAAATATGAAGATCTAACCCAATTTGCTTATACAAAATATTTCTCCTTACTGATTTACAGGGTGTTTTATTTAGATTATTAAAAATGAACTTTGTTTATTACTTTAATGCTACTTGCTATTTCTTCATGATATTTGGCAGTAAGTTAAAGTAGTTTGGGACACATCAAATATTAGTAAAGAAGACTTTCTCGCTATCACCAGTGGCGTACGGCAGGGGCACGGAAAGAGTTCTCGTTTCGTAAATTCTACGCCACTGGCAGAATTATCATTTTAGTATAATTTTTCGATTCTCCAATGTTTTCTCTGTAAATAAGGCATTCTTTTTCCGTAACGCTAGAGCCACTATTTTTCGAGATATTTAACGTTGAACATATGGCTGCACAATTCTTTCGATTTTTATGTACGAGTCATGTCGGTGTTTTTTGTCATACGATTGCATGTATTACGTAAAATAAACATTATTAGGTATTTTTTTCAATTTATAGTAATATTAACAAACAATTTAAAACAGAACTACAAAAATAACCAGCGCTACATAAAAAAGTTCAAAATAAATACTTAATTATCAAGATCTTTATAATTTCTGGAAGAATATCAAATTTATGAACAAAACTTAAAAAAAAATGTACAACAAATGTTCAATGTGATCTCCGTTTACCTCAATAATTTCATCCATTCTTTCGCTAAACGATCTTCCAACTTTAAAAAATATGTTTGGCTGATTCGCAATAAAATTAGCGGAATATACAATTTGCTGCCATTGTTCCTGGCGAGTATTTATCGTTTGGGATATTTTTGTAGTTGTTCTGTTTTAAATTGTTTGTTAATATTATTATAAATTTGAAAAAAATACCAAATAATGTTTATTTTACGTAATACATGCAATCGTATGACAAAAAACACCGACATGACTCGAACATAAAAATGGAAAGAATTGTGCAGTCATATATTCAACGTTAAATATCTCGAAAAATAGTGGCTCTAGCGTTACGAAAAAAGAGTGCCTTATTTACAGAGAAAATATTGGAGAATCGAAAAATTATACTACAATGACAATTCTGCCAGTGGCGTAAAATTTAGGAAACAAGAACTCTTCCCGTGCCCCTGCCGTACGCCACTGGTGATAGCGAGAAAGTCTTCTTTATTATTATTTGATGTGTCCCAAACTACTTCAACTTATTGCCAAATATCATAAAGAAATATCAAACAGCATTAAAGTAATGAACAAAATTCATTTTTAGTAATCTAAATAAAACACCCTGTAAATCGGTAAGGAGAAATATTTTGTACAGGCAAATTGGGTTAGACCTTCATATTTTGAGCTCAAAATTCTTCCGTTAAAATATTTACACATATTAATGAATCACCCTGTATATATATATATATATATATATATATATATATATATATATATATTTATATATATATATATATATATATATATATATATATATATATATATATATATATATATATATATATATATATATATATATATATATATATATATATATATATATATATATATATATATATATATATATATATATATATATATATATATATATATATATATATATATTTTAATATATATATATATATATATATATATATATATATATATATATATATATATATATATATATATATATTCATATATAGGTATATAAACAGAATGATTCATAATTAAGTGTTAATATTTCACACAGAAAATCCTGAACATTAAATGTGACAATTTAAAGCAAAATATTTAAATGAAATCTTTTTTCCGCAAACGTCAAAAAATGACGACTTCTTTAACCTCAGTTCTCAATGTTGAAGTTTGATTTCACAGACTTCCTTTCGTTTTTACTTTTTTGTCCGGCCGTGAGCTTACAAAAAAGTACACTCTTTTGTACTCTCACGGCAATATCAAGAACGTCGGGCGGCGTACAATTGGGTTCCGAATCCGACATAATGTAATATGTAAGAAAAATTTTATACATTTCAATACAAAATGTCATTTCTTAATACTTGGGTACTTACCAAAAACGCACAGTCCTATAATGCGTAGATAAGTGAATTTTTCTCCAACCATCAAAAAATGTTCAAAGAAATAGATACTATTTTCAGTAGGTCAAATAATAAAAAGAATTAAGCAGATAATAACTATTAGGCCAAGCTACAGAGATTTAGAGTGAGCATTTTGTGTAAAAAGTGTTAGAAGAAACCCAGCTCCGCTAATGTTTGTAAAATAGTTCCATATGATATAGTGATATGTTTTTCACTCGAATTTATTATTTATTTTGTTATCAACAATTTTATGCAGAAAATCTCGTTTTTTTCAGTTTTTTGCTAAAAAAACTATCAGAGTAATCGTTATGGTGTCTATAGACTAACTGTAGAAAATAAAAAGAAGAAGAAAATGAGGGGTTGGACGACTCGATCAGACCCTCAGTTTAAAAGGAAATTGGAAAAAACGACCAAAATGCTGTTTTTTCAAGAATTCATAACTCTTATTTTTTGAGTTTTAGCGTTGATCCTCCGGTCAGTATTAGTTATTAATATATACTTTATTTATGCGAAGGACAGGAACTGCCCGATGCACAGTTTTCGACCTGTGGCCATTTGCATATTTTACTATGCAATTCTCCAACATACGACATGAATGCGACAGGTATGATCCGATTTCAATTTGCAAAAAAAATTTTGATAGTAGAATTCTCATAGCTCAAAACGTTCATCTTGGTTTTCCATGAAAACGCTGAGAAATATGTTAAAAATAATGCTGAAAACGACGAAAAACGGCCGAGAAATTACTGTCATGTTCAAAATGCCGACGTTTTCGATTCTCCTTGCCTGCTGCTCTACCCCCACTCTTCAACTACTCTCACACGCTCGGCCGTTTTTCGTCATGTTCAGCTTTATTTTTAACATATTTCTCAGCGTTTTCATGAACAACCAAGATGAACGTTTTGAACAATGAGAATTACACTTTCAAAATATTTTTTGTAAACTGAAATCGGACCATACCTGTCGCATTCAGATCTGCTGGAGAATTGCATAGTAAAATATACAAATGGCCACAGGTCGAAAACTGTGCATCGGGCAGTTCCTGCTCTTCGCATAAATAAAGTTTATATTAATAACTAATACTGACCGGAGGATCAACGCTACAACTCAAAAAATATTATTTGGGCCAGTTTTTTCCTGATTTCTCTTAAACTAAGAGTATGATCGAGTCATCCGACCTCTCATTTTCTTCGTCTTTTCATTTTCTACAGTTGGTCTATTGACACCATCAAGATTACTCTGATAGTTTCAATTTTATTAGCATAAAATTGCATAAAATTGTTAACAAACAATGGCGCAGCTGGTTTTCTTCTAACACATTTTACATGGAAAAATTTTTGTAGCTTGTCCTAATCTGCATGTTCATAATATAATGAACAATTTCATCATCACTTCATTTTCAAAAAATTCATCTCGAATTACAATCTTTAATTGAAACGCAAATGTTATATTATTGAAGCATTGTTCATCAAATTTTCATAATGGCATTTTTCATGACTGCGTTATACACATAGGTCAAAACTATACCATTTTTATAACTTTATTAGGGAAAACTAATGTTTTATTAACTTTTTTGGGCTGTGGTCGCCTTTAGTAAATAATAAGTAATTAAAACAATGGTTAACAAAAACAATTTACACATTTATTAGATAAAGTACGCACGGCGCATGTTTCGGTGTAACTTCACCTTCTTCAGGTGCTGGATGGAATCCAGAATATGAAGTAGAAAAATGTGTAAATTATTTATATTAACGATTGTTTTGATATGTTTATTACTTTAAATCAAGTATCGGCTTTATCAATTCACAATTTTTAATTATTGGATTTATGGATTCATCTTCAAAAAGTCATTACCTACTCAAAATTTTTACCATGTTCAATATAATACTTCAACTTGAATATTTCACATTAGTTTTACCACTTATGAATAAAAAATTGAATCGGTGATTGTTGAAAGGATACTAAGTACAAAAATGAAAGTTTTGGGTAAATTGAAAAAATATGTTTAAAAGTTATTTATTTCATTTCATTGATACATGCAGTCAGCGTAATAAAAGTAAATGGATGAGGAATCATTTATCTAAAATTATTATTATTCCCAATTTTTGTATTTTTTATTATTTTTTTAAAGCAAGGACTTAGTTCCATTCAACAATCAGTAAAACAAAAATAAGTAGTTATGATTAAACTAATATACTTTATTGGAGAAATAACACATAGAAATGAACAATAATTCTCACAAACATACCAAATGATAAACAAGTACCTACTTATGAAGCAAAAACACGACAAATTATTCATCTTCAACCTCCTATTCAGAGTTGAATGGAACTAAGTCCGCTACTTAGTACCTTTCAACTCGTATTATTAGTGCTCCCTAGAATGGGACTTGATGCCTTTCAACATCAAACGGTCGGGGATATAATTTGGTATAGAAACCCATATCAAATACAATTTCAATGAAAAATGGACTTAGTACCCTTTCAACAATCACCGATTCAATTATACCAAGAAACATTAGCGTAAACAACTTATTGGATAATATCCACTCAAGTAACCAACGTAATCTCCAATAGACTAACTTTAAATACAGACAAATTTTTTTTCAACATCATCCACATCTTTATAACATCCCAACAACCAACAATCTCATTCACAATATTCAGTTTTTCTAGATTTGGCAAACTTAAATATGACAAACAAAACATTTTAAAATCATTCTTATCGAACCACTGCTGTTTCACAATTTGCAAAAGAAGGTGTATCGGAACAAGAACTTATCAAAATGACAGGTCATGGTAATAGCTACAGTTAGATGAACAACATCACCAAAACATAATAAGCAAGATGAGATCCAATTTAAAGAACGCTAGAGGTTCAAGTAATAACACCTTCGGTATTTCTAGCACTTCAATGAGCAGTAGCTACACTTCCAGCTCAGTTAAATAAAAAGTAGTATATGATAATTGTAATTTTCATTGTACCAATTTGTGTTTCAATTAATAAATTGTTAATATTTACTTAATTTACTCAAAAAATGATCGTATCAAATACAATACGTAATAATAAATACGGTTATACATCTCAAACTTCCTGCATAATTACATATCGTGTCAAGTTGACAGAAAAATCCTGCACCTTCGAGGTGAGATTATTCAAACTGTCAAACTGACATTCTCTTCAATTATGCACCAATTTCATCGATGTATAACCTGATTATTTTAAAGTGCTTGTTGTATTACTACTGATTATTTTTTTCGTATGATTTTCAACCAATCAGAACGATCAATTTAGTTGAGTTACCTTGTATAATTTCGATAATACCTGATTATACATAGAGTAGCTCTACCAATCGAAAACTAACAGGACCGTCAAATTTTGACGTTTATCAATAACTGTTCAGAAATGAGTCGGTTCGAAGAGTTTTACTTAATATACTCAACAAATAATCGTATCAAACACAATGCGTACTTCAAAATAAATACGGTTATACATCTCAAACTTCCTGCATAATAACAAATCGTGTCAGTTTGACAAAATAATTTTTTATATTTAAACTGTCAAACTGACACTCTTTGTAATTATGCACCAAATTATCGATGTATAACATGATTATTTTGAAGTACTTATAGCAGGACTTCCCAACCAGGGGGGCACGCCCCCCTAGGGAGGCGTAGAGAAATGTTAGGGGGGGCGTTAGGGGAGAATTTCAACAAGAATTTCCAGAAATGAAGGCTGATTTGACCATGAAAGATGACTTTCATCTCTTGACATTAGAAAAATTTTGGATCGAACGATTCGTTGTTAATCCGAAAGTTGCTTCTTTTGCTATACAAATACTTATTCCATTTTCGTCCACTTATTTATAAGAGACAGGTTTTTCAGCTCTAGTTTTAATAAAAACTAAGCAGCGAAATCGCTTTGCCGTCGATAGCGATTTAACCATAGCTTTAGCAACGACTGAACCCAGAATCGACCAACTGGTACAGAGCATGCAAGCTCAAGTATCTCATTAGCTAGCAAAGATTTTATTTATTTGTTTTAAAATTACTTTAAATTAAAAGTTGTTTTAAAATGATCTAATTATAAAAGTATGATTCAAAATATAAAATAAAGTGAAAGATAAAAAAACTATTCTAGCAAGTAATGATGCATGGTAGGCCAGTACAGATAATTAAAAAAAAAGTTACAGGATGAAACCCATCTAAAATAGAAGAAAATATAATAAAAATAACAGAAAAAATATTATTACGGGTGATTTGAGGTCGGGAAGTGGGAGGATGTGGGCTTTGTAGGTTTAAAACGGGTTTATCACGATTCTGCAAAAAATCCAATGTGCCAATTACAGTGCAATTGTGATATAAAAACGAACATTTTCACCAAGATTCATGAAAACCCGATTTGTTTTGTGTGAGAGAAAAATAAAAAACCCAAAATGTCGGTTATTTAGATTTTTGTAAAAGTACTTAATGATTCAAATGTATTCTTTCGTTCATTATCCTTAATAAATATATTGCATCTGTATTTAACCTATTTAAAATACCTAAAAATAAATAATTTATTTAATAAGTAAAATGTGCGTTCCTTATTTTTGTTGAAACTCACCTAAGGGAGGCATGACAATATTATTTTTAGCTCGGGGAGGCTTGGCGAAATTAAGGTTTGGAAAGCCTGACTTATAGTATTACTACTGATTATACATCTCAAACTTCCTGCATAATCGTGTCAGGTTGACAAAAAATTCCTGCAGCTTCGAGATCGGATTATTTAAACTGTCAAACTGACACTCTTTCTAATTATGCACCAAATTAATCGATGCATAACCTGATTATTTTGCAGTGCTTATAGTATTGCTACTGATAATATTAATTCACATGTAAAAAGTTATAAATTTCTTGATAAGCAAAACCAATTCCTTTTTACGACGAAAAATTCTCCCCAGATTGGAAATCTGTTGGTTTGGCATCAACCTGAAATTTGCTAACAATTTATTAAGTCATTTTATATTCCACAAACTAGTCGTAAGGAATATGATCTAATTTCCTCAGTCTACTTTGGAATTTTCTGAAATAATACAATCCTGAAATTGTTTACAGTTTACTGATCCCATCCAAACAATTAAAATTCACCACAAAAAGCTTATTGACTTTAATTGTATAAAATATATGAAAAAAACCCAGAAATGTTAATTTGAAATTCAGTAGAAATAAATATTGTCAAAGGTATTATCTTACTAATCCGAATAAGGTTTTAAGAGCCCAAATAGGGACATCTACGGCCTTGATGTATCGGCGTTTTTATATTTCGCATGAACGGCCGGATAGCCTACCACAGGCACGTACTGCAATCGGATTGTTGCACTTTTTCGCTCCGGGGGGAATCGAACAGGAATAATGTTTTTCAGGGTGGCCTTACCAAAGTTGGTCAAGCCAAATTGGATGCTATGGATTTGGCTTGATAACGAACAAATGGTGACCCCATGTAGTGAATACAATAATACAGTATGTGAAAATTCAGCTTGTGTGGTCAATTACAATATTGCGTTAATAATAAATACAAATATGTGAATATAGATAGACAGACACATAGATCGATAAATAGATATATCGTATTTATTGATTACGGAACCATATAACATACAAGTTATAGACAACATAAAAAACATCGTCGAATTAAATAACTAAGAACTTATTTTGTACATTATGTGGGTGAGGGTTGCCATGGTTTCTCTTACCATTTAATATTAGCAGACCTGACTGCTGATATTGAACTGAATAATGTAATAAGTAACTGAACTGAAAACGAATAAGAAAGAAGATAAAACATTATGAAAAAAACTTTGAATTTCTCGGCTCTATTCAAACAAAATATATATATATATATATATATATATATATATATATATATATATATATATATATATATATATATATATATATATATATATATTATATTATAAATATATATATATATATATATATATATATATATATATATATATATATATATATATATATATATATATATATATATATATATATATATATATATATATATATATATATATATATATATATATATATATAAGAAGTGGAAAGTCAAAAATCGACAACTATGTTTCAATAGATTTTTTTGCGAATGTGGCTATTTCCAGTTATAGCTATTCAGTTTAATATCAGTGTTTAGGTCTGCTAATATTAAATGGTAAGGGAAACCCTATCCACATAATGTAAAAAAAACTCTATCGCAGCGAGCTGCATTGGAAAAGCAGGTTTTCATAACGTATTCAGTTTAAAAAATTTATTCATTCATTCATGATTTTTGTTCCAAAAAAAATTGCCCACTAATGTGTAAAAAATACTTACTTCCTCCCCGGGGGGTCAACCCTCAACTAATTCGTCCCAAAACCAATCGCGTCCAAGATATCATACGAGACTACGTACTTGGAAACTTTCAATCCTATTCGTACAAAATTGCGCCCTTTATCGCGTGAACAAGATTTATTTCCTCCTCCGGGGGTCAACCCCCCAACCAATTCACATCGAAAAGAATACTATACAAGATATCATATGAAACTACCTACCTACGAAGTTTCAACGCTATGGTCCCAAAATTGCGCCTTTTATCGTATAAACAAGATTTATTTCCTCTCCTGGTTATTGGTTAGAAGGTCAACCCTAACCAATTCGCACCAAAACTAATTCCATCCAATATATCATAAGAAACCACCTACTCAATGCTATTGCTTCAAAATTAGGCCTTCATCATGTAAATAATATTTATTTCTTCCCCCGGGGTTCAATCCCCCAACCAATTCGAACTAAAACCCATGCTATCCAAGATATCATACAAAATTACCTAGATATAAATTTTTAACCCTATTGCTGTGAAATTGCGCCTTCTGTCGTGGAATTAAGATTTATTTTTCCCCTAAGGGGGTCCAATCCACAACCAATTCAATCCAAAATCCCATCCAAGATATCAACGAAACTACCTATTTACAAACTTTCAACCCTATTGCTTCAAAATTGCGCCATTTATCGTGTAAATAAGATATATTTCCCTCCTAGGGGGGTCAACCCCCCAACCAATTCGAACCAAAACCAATCCCATTCAAGATATCATACTAAACTACCTATTTAAAAACTTTCAACCCTTTATCATGCAAACAACGCTAAAATACATAAGCTTATACATACATACATATGAATATATATTATATATATATATATATATATATATATATATATATATATATATATATATATATATATATATATATATATATATATATATATATATATATCTCAGTGGCGGCACGTGAGGTTTTGGTTTGAGGAGGCTACAATAGGAGGAATACACCATAGGCGAAAATTTTTAGGATTTCAAGGTCAACCGCCTTATAATTTAAAGAAAATCAAAGTAAAACAAGCACCCTAAGCTATTAATTTGTTTTCACTTTCGAGTGTCTACCTTGAGACCTACAACTCCTATTTACAATATTCACAAAAACTCTTCTCAGCCAATTAATCAATTCATCTATTCATCAAATTTTTTTTTCTTTCACAAAATAGGTACCTACCTACTTAACGAATTTGTTAACAGCTGGTGAGAGCAAATAAAAAGTTATTATCTATTTTTTAAGATTAGCGGGATTCTGCGATCTTTAACGTTAGCAAAATGATCTATAATATCCTCATAAAATTTTTTATCTTTCGCCAAAAGATTTACCAATTCCTTTTCAATAGACAACAAACTAATATTTTTCAAACGATCCTGGCTCATTGAATTTCGTAAATAAGTTTTAATTCTCTTAAGAGTGGAAAACGAGCGCTCTACGGAAGCCGATGTCACCGGGATAGAAACAATTAGACATAAGAGTTTATAAACTTGGGGTAAATCTTGATTCAAATCATTATCAAAAAGGTATTTAATAGTCCCCACATGATTTTCATTTTGCCCCAAAATTTCATTGTCATTATAAACAACACACAGTTCACTTTTTATGGCCACCTTATCAAAAAAAGTGTATTTTTGACATAAATTTTCCAAAAGGTTATCTGGAAAATTAGCCGAAAATCCGGTTAACAAATTTTTATTGAGTAAGTCGAAGAAATGCCGTTCTTTCAAATCAGAGAACCTCATTTCTATTTGACCCCTAATAGTATCCAAAATTTCATAAAATATTTGCTTATAGTGAAGCTCCAAATCTGCGTAGCTGAATTTCTTTCGTTTTGGGCTAAATTGAGTCGTATCATCAGTAGTTTGAAATACAGAAAATAGTTTTTTAAAGTAAACTTCTGCACGAAATTCTGAAATTTTTTCCAAAAGAAACTTGAGCCGATTTCGTGAGTAAATTACATCTGAAAACTTGTGTTGTAAGATTTGAAAAACTATTTCTGTTTGTTCAAAAATTAATTTAAAGATGTTTAAAAAATATATGAATTCCTTATCTTGTAAGTAAGATATTAATCCGCGTGCTGTATTTAAAGTTACTTTATCGGTGAAAAATTCCTCACTTTCAACTAGGTATAGAATAAAATCCTCAAATCTTAAGCGGCCCCAAACAGAGACATTTTCACTAGTAAAAAGTAAACAGCGCCAACAAAATAATTTATTTTTTACCTGTGATCCGGTTAGGCAAGGATGTCTCTCATAATTCCGTGAACTAAAACCGCGGTTTTGTTTTCTGTTACGCTGCTCCAAATTGTTTGATTCAGGGGTAGGTCGCAATGGTTTTATCAAAACTTTATCCTCATAACTTAGTGCACTAAAGTTATGGGATAACAAATATTCCACTAAGTCACCATTGAAATTTTTGAAATTAACTTCATTAACCAAACTCATTTTAAAACAATACGCGAGCTATATAAGTAAATACGCCGGCCATTAGACAATACGATCACAATACGATTTCCAATGAATTCACTCGATGTCACGCGAAATTCTATAGTTGTGATTGGTCGACATTGTATAAGACTGGGTCTCGATCGGTATTGCCATTTACATGTGTTTTGCTTTTCTATTGCAATGAAGTATTCATTCGGAGTATTTGCACCGGTGTTTGCTTTTCTGTGGCAGGCATAATGAACGTTGAGAATATACCTTTCCATGCCTCCGCAGCGTTGCCACAAATCTTGAAATGAATGAAATGCAGTAAATGTAAATACCTTCTATCGTAATTAATGAATTATATTATATAATGTAGGTTGAAAGGAAGGTAGGTGCATAAAATAATATGATTTTGATTAATATGAATATGCTGAATGCTGACTATTTAATATAATATTTTAGTGATACACGGAATATTATTGAGGAGGCTTATCCTCCTTAGCCTCCTTTGACTAGCCGCCCCTGATATATATATATATATATATATATATATATATATATATTTATATCTATATATATATATATATATATATATATATATAAATATATATATATATATATATATATATATATAGATATATATATATATATATATATATATATATATATATATATATATATATATATATATATATATATATATATATATATATATATATATATATATATATATATATATATATATATATATATATATATATATATATATATATATATATATATATATATATTATATATATAATTATATATATATATATATATATATATATATATATATATATATGTATATATATATATATATATATATATATATATATATATATATATATATGTAATTCAGTTTTTGGTGCATCCTGAAAAGTCATGAAACAAAAACCTATCTTGGTCCAACTTTGCTAATCGCACCGATTTTGAAAAGCAGGTTTTCAAAGTGAAAACCTGCTAAAATACAGTTTCAATTATTTGAATTAATTTATGAAATTTTGGAGGTTTTTAAAATAAAAAAGGAAAACCACCTAGGTTTCATCAAATTTTTTGTGGCAGTAACCGTCTTCAATTTCTAGTTAGGTGCTATTCAGTCCAATTTCAGCAGTAAGATCTGCTAATATTAGACGGTGAAGAAAAGCACCGTAATGTACAAAACAGTTTCTGATTGATGATTAGTTAGATGTTCTACAGATACAGATGGTGTTGAAAAAATTTGATTAATTTTAATCTCAAATCAAGAAAAATATACAAGTTCTTAAATAATTAAAAAAATTATCAAACAACTTTCCAAGGGAGCTGGTTATATGTATTCCGCGACGCGAAATCCACATTCACTATACAACATTAAATTATAGAAAACGTAAAGTCACCCCGACCTAAAATATGCACACAGCTGTTCCGATCTTATTGGATCTCATCAGTGCAGCATCGTTGACTCCTATTGAATTAACAAATTTCTAATCGTTCCCCAATACAAATCGCGTGCTGGACTGCTATCTGGATAACAATCCAGAGTGCCCTACGCCAAAGATATTGGAAACCAATAATTCTCCGCTCAGATCGAAAATGCAGAATCACGTCGTGAGAACACATATTTTGTTATATGAAATGTCCACTTTTCAATTGTGGCATATGAGGTTCCAAAGTACTCTAACTTAGCACTATCAAAAACTCTGGACATACTCACGAGAGTACGCTCCGTAAATACTTGTCGCGATTACCGTTATATTCAAAATCAAATCATGAAAAATATTCAGGTTGACCATTTAATATATAATTAAGTTTATTCATCTTGTATTAGCAATAACAGACTATTAATATTTGAAATTTAATTTTATTGATAAGTTGTCGTTTTGTCACGAAAAGTCGGAACTTCCACTATTATTTCGAAAAAGCAAAATTTCTGTCACAGCCATCCCTGTTTTCAAATTCCCTATTTAGAGAAACCCGATAAAATCGGACACAACCACTACTCAAATCGTTTACCATCGAGGTTTGGTCGAGTTTGCAGAAGCACTATCCGGAAAGTAGAAGACACACGTGCCTTAAATTATAACCACGAGAGAGTCAAGTATGCAACAATCTTCGCATGGCAAAATCACCTTCTGCGAATGTAAACATCGCCTCGGATTATTATAACTGCTCCTCGGAGAACTTAATTGCAACTCGATCATATAATACGTTCATATGAGATATTATGGCAGTATGTAATTAATTTTACTTGTTGCTACCGTTTGATGTGGGTAGTTTCAGTGGCCGGGTAGTCAAAATATGAGAAATTTATAGCTTTTTCATTTGCAAAGGAAGGAATAAATAATAATTTAATTGATCGTTGTATCTGCTTCCCTTCATCTTAAATTGTTGAGAATTTTTTAGTAATTTTAGAATACAGTAACTAGCTCCTATATAAGAGTTATTTTGAAAGGTTGAAAACATATGTCCGATGGTTTTTAGCGCCACTCTTCAACAAGCAGATATATACATGATACTTTTATTCTATGAATTATCTATACAATTATGTGATAACTCAATCCGATGAAGGAATATCAACCTTGGGATTATTATGTCAGGAAGTTTACAGTTTAGTTCGAATGAAAAAAGATCTCATTTCTAGTTGAAAGATTAGCATCATTATAAATAATTAATTTCATTAATTTTTCAATAATTAATATATAATAGTAATACAATTAGTCAAAGATATATTAGGTATTTTTCTATGCAGGGCTATTCGAAGGCGGATATGGATGCTAAGCCGCCTTCTCAATAATATTCCGTGTATCACTACTATATTATATTGAATAGTCAGCATTCAGCATATTCATATTAATCAAAATCATATTATTTTATGCACCTACCTTCCTTTCAACCTACATTATATAATATTATTTATTAATTACGATAGAAGGTATTTACATTTACTGGTTACTGCATTTCATTCATTTCAAGATTTCATATCAACAGTGGCAATGCTGCAGAGGCTTAATAAGGTATAGACGCGATCATTATTCCATATGCGATGCCAGAGAGAAAAGGAAACGCTGCGAATAAATATACCTTATTCACTTTATTGAAATAGAAAAGACTGGTAAAAGCAACACCGATTGAAGTTAGCTGCTCGGTTCAAAAAGGATACATCCTTGGCTAACCGGATCACAGGAAAAAATAAATTATTTTGTTGGCAGTGTTTACTTTTTACTAGGGAAAATGCCTCTGTTTATTATATTTTAATCTATTTTTGGGAGGATCCTATTTATTTATCCTTATTTATACGTTACATTAATCATTCAAATGAAATTTTGACGTTAAGGTAGTTCAGACGGTAAATTCAAATTCGATTACAGAGCAATGTGTGAGGAATTGTAAAAAATTGGCCGTACAAAACTTTTATATTTTTTTCCGTAGAACACGAATCTGTAATAGCAAAACAGGGGTACCCATTTTAAATTTCAAAGTTGACCTCTTTCTCTCCACAATGGTGAACGAAATGGAAGAGATTTTGGACCTAGGGAATTATCGCCCTATAAGTCTGCTTATTTTGTTCTCGAAAATTTTTTGGTGAATAGACTAATGAACTTAGAAAAATTTTCTCGAAAAAACAGCATGCATTTAAAAAACAAAGATACAATGACAGCAACTTACAAATTGACGCAGCCCATAATTTAAGTATCAGAGACCTGTCCAAAGCATTTGACTGGGTAAATCGTGGTAATCTACTTCAAAAACTATCAATTTATCAGTAAGAATAACTGGACTTATTTGGCCCTTACCTTCATGTTTGATGACAAAACGTCGTTACGGAATGTTGATGGTGAAACTATAACATCTAATGATGGAAAACTTGAGATTGAGGTCCCTCAAGGAAGCATTTTGTAGCTTCAGAATTCAGACTTCAGACATAACAGAGTGTATATTTTTAAGGACAACTCATAATAAAGTATCGGCAGGAATACATATTTTGGATAAAACGACTGATATAAATCCGCACATGAATTTCCTATTCATCGCTCTGGATTGTTATTTGAAAATGTTTAAAAAAACATGAGGATTTGATCAGAAAAAGTAGGTTCAGAGGTTCTCAAAGTGGTGTACAATTCAAACTTCCAATCTATATTAGTTTACGGTATTGCCATCTGGAAAAACAGCTTGGAATTACATGAAATTTTATCTGCTCAAAAAATAGCCGTAAGAATAATTTGCAAAATGAAGTTCGAAAATTTAGTGACGGTAAATTCAAATTATTCAGTTTTTATTTAAACACAGAGAATATCTTAGAAATGTTAATCATATCAGAAGTAAGTATTCAATATTTTCATCTCCCAAGTCTTCCTCTGACATTATCAGAAATAAACGCCAATTATATTTGCATCAAACTGTACAATATTTTGCCGGGTGAATATAAGACCATTAGAAGCTATAAATAAAGGAGAAATTTTTCAATACATCATCAATGTCGAGTCTTATGATAGGTATGCAAGATCATTTCCTTATTTTTGGTAATGCGACGTTGCCACTTCTAATATAAAGAAGTAACAACTTTGATTTTTCAAATGGAACAGCCTGTATATAATACTTTTTTTAGAATCTCCCAACAAATTTTCATGATATTTCCCTATACCTATCTGTTACCGTTTTCGAAATAGAAATTATTTTCACTTTTTTTCGTCGGAAATCAAGACCTCTGAAAGCTCTGATATCTATATGAGTTAAAAAATACTATGATATCGGAATTTCGGTTGGAGTTTGGTGATACTTGATACATTCCTGCCAAACCTTCGTTACTCCGATACAGGGTGTTAAAAAATACAGTCATTTCGTTTGCTTGAAAAAGTGACTGAAAGTTGATTATTTCGAATGAAATACCCTGTATATTATTGAAAATTCGGAAAGCTGCTGGAACTTCCTTTTTATCTATGTATATCATACCTATACCTAACTAGTCAAGTTTCGGACTTGAACATGGTCATGATTGATAGTAACGTTGTGACAATCTACAAATAATATCGAGATTAGCGAATAAAAAAAATATAACATTCAATGTATCAAATAATAATTATTACACTAGTGACATAATAGTATATTCTGTAACAAGGTTAGAATGAAAATTCGATGCGAGTGGAAAAGTTCCGAGCGCGAAACGAAGGCGAGCGTGAGGAACCACGAGCATCACGAATTTTCATTCTAACCGAGTAGCAGACTATACTTTCTCCAGGATCAAAAATTTTAAATATATATTTTTAAATGAAAACGAACAAAAGATAATTTATATTACAGATCTCAATCACAATTATATTAGGTAAACACTCAATAATTCAAGAAACATTCTACTTTGTATTACATTGTTGAAGATTTCCATTTTTCCGATAATTCACCAAAAAACGCCATCAAAATATTTGCGGAAAAGGAATCCGTTTTCTTTATGTTTCCAATCCATGAAAAGTTTGTAATATTTTTCATATTCATTCTTTGATTTTTTTGGTAGTAAACTCTCCAGTATATTATTAGCACTCTTTGTAATTTCAGGTGGTGCATTTTCACACTCTGATTCTGAATCACTGAATAAACTCATGCTACTTATTATATTTTCGAATGAAAACGTGACAGCAATAATTTTGACACTTACTCAAATTTGCCACTACGATGACAATCAACTGCGTCGAGGCTAATGTTATTATTGATAGCCAGTGTTAGAATATTATTCTATTAAAAGGGAGAGAAAGCAAATACATTCAAATTGCATGGGGGCAGTGGTGTTGCAGAATATTTCTTCAATCTCAAGAGAGAGAATTCCAGCATTCTGTAATCAAATTTGATATCAGAATTGGCGAATTCTGTGATGATCCTTGAGAAAATACTTTCGGTCATGACTATTTTGACTACGTCAAATTGAAACTTCACATTGTTTACATTATCAGTGATTTCATGTCAAAATTTGTCTATCATTAATATCATAAATCAGTTTCATCCCCAGTAACTTCAATCAAAATTTCAGTAATGACCCAGCATCCAATAAAACTTATCATAAACAATATATGTAAATATATGTAAGTTGAAAAGTGCAATGTTAGTTACTGCTGAGGTAGATTGCTACAACAATAATGAAAACGATATAAGAAACTTTGAAGAATTTCCAAACGTAACGGAAGAAACATGCATAGTGAAATCGGAAAACCTTTTTCCAGAAATTCCCAATTCAGATAACATAAAGAATATCGAACATCAAGTAAAAATCACAAGCAATGTTGATATCAACTTCATAGAAGATGATTTGGACGATGAAATACGAATCCTTTTCAGGAATATGGAAGTAGCTCTGGAAGAAAAACTCGATAATAATACTATTTCAACTAATGCAGAAAACATGTATCATCACAGAAAGTTCGAAATTGGACGCATTTTCAAATATTTTATTTGTTGTATTGCCAAAGGAAAAGAATAGCAATAATAATCGCTTCAATAAATGTAGTCTGGAATACTCTGATATAATGTATTTTATTGAATTGTAATTTGATGTTTTCTTCAATATAGGTACAAAATGCCTCATTCTAGTTGGAAATAAGGAAAGATATATCTACAAGAATGAGATAGTAATCTGACGTTGAATGCAGGTAAGTGGAATAAATACTTGATAACAATAATCAATTGTGTATAATTCTCTCATACGTCAATGTAAAACAGTGGCCATTATGTATTTGAATATTTTATCTTCCTCAGTGAAGTATTTGTGAATAAAATGCCACTTTCTTATGACTGAATGTAATTAAAAATTTTCTTACAACTCCGCTAGTTTCATCTTATTTGTTCATAATGTTTCGGCTGGATCTTCAGACTTTCTCAAATCTATATTTTGTTATACCTTAGAGCGAGAATATATCCTCGCAGTATTTACAATAAGGGTTTACACAATTGTACATAGCAACTGCCTCTCACTATCAATATAGTCATGAAATATAAGTCATTAGAATAATGACTTAAAACCTATATTGAGGAAGGTTTCATTGTGCCCAAAACTAAGAACTTAAAAAGTTATAAATATTAAATATACATATATATATATATATATATATATATATATATATATATATATATATATATATATATATATATATATATATATATATATATATAGGGTGTCCCGCCAGGAACTGCATCGATGGATATATGGAAAACTAAACATAGGAAATATCTGAAAATTTGGCTGTGTACTAATGTCGATGGGGGACATCCGGCTAAAATATTTTCAAGGTAATGGCACTTTCGGTTATACCGGAAGTAGGTATCAGCTTGCTTATTTCAAATAGGACACCCTGTATATTATTACATTTTTGGATTCTTCACAAAATTCTAGATAGATTTTATATATAATGTCCTATACCTATCTTAAACTGTTTCGGAAATATTTGAATTTATTTGTCAAAAATCACGTATGCAGATCGAGTAATAATCATATTTTTCTTCAAAAAAAACGGTATTACTGCCCAATAAAGATAAATTTCCTAGTAGAGGTGGTTCTGTTTTAGCGTAAGATGAATAGTATTGACATTTAATATACAGGGTGCTCAGGAAAGTATTACAGAATGGATGTTGAAAAACTACAAGAAGTCCATTTTTCCAAATGAATACCTACAACTTTCATTATTTTATTCGATTCAGTATCAAAAATAAGGGCTACTTTGTATAAGGTCGCCTATTCCTAAATCTTATAGTTTTCGAAATATTTGCAAATTAATGGTTTTTGGTTAAAAAAATGATTTCCTGAAATTTTGTAATAGGCGTGTGATGCCATATTTGTTCTCGGCCAGGTTACCATGGAAACAAATTCCAAAGAGATGTCATCATTCGAAAAATTATTATATATAGTAACACAATCATGCCAAGTCGTTTGAATTATACAATATAATAAAGTATACAGTGTAATAAAGTGATAACAAGAACATGTGATATTTTTGCTGCTCGGTATCCGCAAAAAACCAAGCCATCACCAAATAGGTACCGCTAAAAATATAATACAAAATTTTATAAATGTTGGATCTGTCAAAAGCAATACGCAGTAAATTAAACCATAACTATTTGGTGATGGCTTGGTTTTTTGCGGCTACCGAGCAGCAAAAATATCACATGTTCTTGTTATCACTATTACACTCTCCATAAATAATAAACAAATTCAGGTAATCTTCGTTTGTATAATTCAAACGACTTGGCATGATTGTGTGTTTTTTTTTTTTTTAAGAGGTGGGACGTGTGCCCTCTCACACGCGCCCGACCTCCGTACAATTTTGGCTTCGTTAACTAGAACATTTAGCCATCAATTTACTATAATGAGGGGAACAACTTAAATCCGGACGGATACAAACACCCAGGAACACGGTGGGAATCGAACCCACCAACTCCGCCAACGAAGACGGCATAGCGCTACCTATAGCCTCTTCGCCACCGGAGCTCCGATGATTGTGTTACTATATATAATAATTTTTCGAATAATGACATCTCTTTGGAATTTGTTTCCATGGTGACCTGGCCGAGAACAAATATGGCATCACACGCCTACTATTACAAAATTTCAGGAAATAATTTTTTTAACCAAAAACCATTAATTTGCACATATTTCGAAAACTATAAGATTAAGGAATAGGCAACCTTTTACAAAGTAGCCCTTATTTTTGATACTGAATCGAATAAAATAATAAAAGTTGTAGGTTTTCATTTGAAAAAATGGACTTTTTGTAGTTTTTCAACATCCATTTTTGTAATACTTTTCTGAGCACCCTGTATATTAAATGTCAAAATACTATTCATCTTACGCTTAAACAGAACCACCTCTATTAGGAAATTCATCTTTATTGGGCAGTAATACCGTTTTTTTTTGAAGAAAAATAGG
Source organism: Cynegetis impunctata (assembly GCA_030704885.1). Classification (NCBI taxonomy): domain Eukaryota; kingdom Metazoa; phylum Arthropoda; class Insecta; order Coleoptera; family Coccinellidae; genus Cynegetis; species Cynegetis impunctata. Next base: position 643,103 of record JARQZK010000037.1, read on the forward strand.
ATTATTACTCGATCTGCATACGTGATTTTTGACAAATAAATTCAAATATTTCCGAAACAGTTGAAGATAGGTATAGGACATTATATATAAAATCTATCTAGAATTTTGTGAAGAATCGAAAAATGTAATACTATACAGGGTGTCCCATTTGAAATAAGCAAGCTGATACCTACTTCCGGTATAACCGGAAGTGCCATCACCTTGAAAATATTGTAGCCGGATGTCCCCCATTGACATTAGTACACAGCCAAATTTTCAGATATTTCCTATGTTTAGTATTCCATATATCCATCGATGCAGTTCCTTGTGGGACACCCTGTATATTCATTATATATATAATATATGTATATATATATATATATATATATATATATACAGGGTGTCCCGTAAATAACACGCCAGAGTGACACTGGAGGTAGATTGGCTTCAGGTCAATCAGATAACATCAACATGACCTTAGTAAAAGTTTTCTGGTTTTCGAGATATTGACAGTCTTATGTTTTTTTGAAAAATCTATACTTTTCGGTCATTTTCTCGCCTGTTTTGAATATAAATAAGTTCTAACTCATGGTTTTTTTTTCTTGTGCTATCATCAATATATGGTTGAGACAATCGACCTATCATTTTATTAAAAACTAGCTCGCTAAACTCAAAAAAAAAAATCAAGTTGTTTCAACTTAATTTAAATCCGAAAACCTCAAGTAAAGTTTGACTATCTACTGTGAAAAAATATTGAACCAGACAGAATCAGCAAATGATCTCAAAAACTAGCCTATTCAATGCTCTTTCGAAAACGGTATAACATTTGTGGTTTTTTTCTTTCAAAAGTCTAAAAATTCCAATTTTTGTCATTGAAGTCGTGCTACTTGCGAAATACACTGCGCCGCAAATTCAACGCATACATTAAATATTTCCTAAGTTTTGACTGAATATTTTCTCAGGCGGTGATCCGATTTGAATAAATTTTTCACCAAATTGTAGCTCCGTTCTTTGAGAAAATGCAATAGTTATAAGATGATACAAAAAAATGAATAAACTTATTGTACAGGGTGTTTGAATAGCGACATGTTTTCTTCGTCCAAGTTTCCATCCTTCTGCGGGCAATATCGGGTAGCTCAGGCAGAAAAAAAATAGACGGTGTTATAATCGCATGTCTTCTGAACAATTTGTTTTTTCAATCGTCTGTTTATCTCGAGACACTCGAAAGAAAAATAAAAAAGATTCATGTTTTTATAAACGCTCACACTTTTCAAATGAAATTTTTTGTTTGAAGAGTGTGAGTGGTTATAAAAACATGAATATCTTTCAAGTGTCTCGAGATAAACAGACGATTGAAAAAACAAATTATTCAGAAGACATGCGATTATAACACCGTCTATTTTTTTTTTGCCTGAGCTACCCGATATTGCCCGCAGAAGGATGGAAACTTGGACGAAGAAAACATGTCGCTATTCAAACACCCTGTACAATAAGTTTATTAATTTTGTTGTGTCATCTTATAACTATTGCATTTTCTCAAAGAACGGAGCTACAATTTGGTGAAAAATTTATTCAAATCGGATCAGCGCCTGAGAAAATATTCAGTCAAAACTTAGGAAATATTTAATGTATGCGTTAAATTTGCGGCGCAGTGTATTTCGCAAGTAGCACGACTTCAATGACAAAAATTGGAATTTTTAAACTTTTGAAAGAAAAAAACCACAAATGTTATACCGTTTTCGAAAGAGCATTGAATAGGCTAGTTTTTGAGATCATTTGCTGATTCTGTCTGGTTCAATATTTCTTCACAGTAGATAGTCAAACTTTACTTAAGGTTTTCGGATTTAAATTAAATTGAAACAACTTGATTTTTTTTTTGGGGTTAGCGAGCTAGTTTTTAATAAAATGATAGGTCGATTGTCTCAACCATATATTGATGATAGCACAAGAAAAAAAAACATGAGTTAGAACTTATTTATATTCAAAACAGGCGAGAAAATGACCGAAAAGTATAGATTTTTCAAAAAAACATAAGACTGTCAATATCTCGAAAACCAGAAAACTTTTACTGAGGTCATGTTGATGTTATCTGATTGACCTGAAGCCAATCTACCTCCAGTGCCACTCTGGCGTGTTATTTACGGGACACCCTGTATATATATATATATATATATATATATATATATATTAATATTTATCTATATATATATATATATATATATATATATATATATATATATATATATATATATATATATATATATATATATATATATATATATATATATATATATATATATATATATATATTACATGAAGTGAACCAAGAAAATTCTTCAATAAATTAAAAATTATCATACAACTTTCCAAGGGAGCCAGTTATATGTAGGTTCTGCCACATGAAATCTGCATTAACAATTCAACATTGAGCTATAGAAAACGTCAAGTTGTCCAGACTGAAAATCTTTATACAGCTGTGTTGATATTATTATATCTCTTCAGTGCAGCTAATTTGAATCAGAGTGAATTAATTTATTCCCAATACACCTCCGAGTCAAATAATCTGCTCTGAGGAGATCTAATGGGATTGAAACTGTTATATGCAGATTCTGAGTCGAGGTGACTTCAGTAGTGAGTATGAAAGAATGATCATTTTGAAGTGAAAATGTAGACTAATAAATTTTAAAGTTATGAGTAATGTTAAGTGTTGTTATTGTGGTTCAATTGTTCTATGTTGAAATATATAAAATTAAGATTGTCAACCTCAGATTCATGAGTGACTTAAGAAGGAAATAAGAAAAACACAATCACAGAGTAGAAAATAATTTACTTCATTGTAATATAGTGTATGGTGCATGATATCAAAATTAGAAATATTTGATTGGTAGCTATCAATGAATATAGAGTTATTATAAAATAAAATTGAAGTAACAAGCAACCCACGCTTTTTTAAATTAAAATAAATTATATTCTATTTTTGAGTTTGGTTTGTTATCGAAGCATGTTTTTTAGTTTTTTATACTAAAATTCATTTTATGAAACACTACAATTTATTTCAGAAACATAACATTCACGTCTGACCTGGAATTTGAATGGAATATCTCATAAGTATTCTGCCAGCCAAATAAAACACAGCGAGTTGAATAAACTGTCTTATTTTGAAGAAAGACAACTGGAACCAGACAATTAAAACACATATATCTGAGCCTAAAATTAAACCCAGATGTACTTGGTGACATCCTTCTTTGTTATAGCGGGGCGGTTGACTGATCGTTTTTCTCCTTCATTGACCAATATTATTCATAATAAAAATATACTATCGAACGATTCTTGATGATAATTGAGAGTGAAATAAACTAATGAGTTATAAAACCCCGTTATATTTTATTACGTTACTTCTAAATTAGTGACTATGCATTCTAAACGTTCAGTAAAATCCGTATACATTGAGAACTATAACAGCAATGGTAGGAGTATAATAAACAAATAAATAAATAAATATATATATATATATATATATATATACATACAAAAATTCGAATAAATAATTATGTATATATATATATATATATATATATATATATATATATATATATATATATATATATATGTATATATATATATTTACTTGGAAAACCAGATTAAAATACAGATAATATGAATTAATGAATTATGAAAAATGTGAAAATTCGAGTTTTAACATCTCATTTCGAATTAGTGACATACGGTATATGTTTTATGTATGTAAATGTTTATTTTTCAAAAACTATTTAATATAATTTGAAGTAAATAACCATCAATTCTGGTAGATCGAAATGCGGATTTAACTCTCAGTGATATCTCATATATATATATATATATATATATATATATATATATATATATATATATATATATATATATATATATATATATACACTCACATACAAGTCGAAATCCTCTAATTGCGACCACAAAACATCAGTCGCCATGTCTCCGTAGCATAATGCATTTACTGTAACCTGTAACGTTATTATATTCAATTTGAAAGAAGAAGAGGCCAATGATGCTCTAAAACCCATAAGTATTCGAAAGGTGTACTTTCTTATATGAAGTATGTTTAAAAATATTTAACGGGGTATATAAATATATATATATACAGGGCGTCCTAATTGCCATGGGCCACTATTGCTCGGTAATTATAAGAACTACAAGTTTGGTCAAATTTAGGGTTGCCATCCGTCCGGGTTTCCCCGGATTTGTCCTAGTTTAGAGGGCGTCCAGGGGTCGTCCGGGCGGGGCTTTCAAAATATGTCCGGGTAAAACCCGGACAAATTTTGTGTCCGGGGAAATCAAAGATGAGCAATATATTAAAACAAATCATAGTTAAAAATTAATTTATAATCCTAAGCAGTATACAAGCTAAATTCAGAGAGAAACTTGCTATATACACATACGGTTTCTCCTCTGACCAAAATAAAGTATAATTTTAAAGATTTGAGTTTCTCCCTTTTTTAAAAATTCCTGATGGAAAAGAAAGACAAGATTTGTTAGAAATTGGCAAGTCTGAAAAATATCCAGTTAAGTTAAATTAGTAAAAAGAACTCGACCTCGTTAAAATTAAAACTTGTTAAGTACTTACTTTCAATAATTTATAGTTATAGTTAATAAACAATTTAGGCTTTTGGTTACCTAACCTATCTAACCGAACTAGATGACCTATCCTATAATTTGTTGTTACAATGTAGAATGTAGTCTATTTGATCTAATTTGATCAAAATTCATCATTGTAAGTTGCTTTTTATTCGATGATACCAAACAGAAGTTTTTCTGATTATTTTTGTTACCAGATTACCTCAAGAAGAGAAAACTGTAAACTGTGTTATATTAGTAGATATTTAATTTTTTTGTTGTTGTTTGTTTATATCACAAACAAACGGTTTGAAGTTTAAATAAATGAAAAAAATCAAATTTGAAAGTTGTTTCATTTTATTCGAAAAATATATATTTTACCGGTGGTGTCCGGGAAATGACTAAATTTCAGGCGAATGTCCGGGGTTTTTAAATTTTTTGTCCGGCGTCAGCAATTTAGATGATGGCAACCCTAGTCAAATTAGACAAAATGTGCAGTTCTTGGAGGACATGAAAAATCTAGTTTCATATTTGAAAAAAAAAATTCTATCTCGAGCTACACGGGTTTTTCGAAAAATTACTCGAAATTATTTGATCGAATATCTCAAAAAGTATAATTTTCACAAAAAATCAGTTAAGGAAAAAATTTATGCATTTCAGACGTTCTTCAATTTGGTATTTTTTAAGGAAATTTAGTTCGTCTAGTTTTCGAAATATTACCATCAACTTACTTTTTTTAAATATGTATTGGACCTGTATTTTTTATTCCATTTCGTGAAAAAACTTTTTCCTGATTTTAACGATGTATCACATGTTCATATTTGTTTGGGTTTTAATGATAAAAAGACAAAATTTAAGTTGTATTGAGTTTTGAAAAAAATGAGAACATCAGAGGTGGCTTAGACTACCAATAAAACAATTGCCATTTTAATAACATAAACAGACTGTTGCAGCGTGTAATGAAAGAAACTGTTTATTAAGTCATTAAATATTCAAAATTTTAACCATTTAATTAAATTCAAGTTTTGAAACCTTAAAACTTCCTTATTTTTTAAAATAACCTTTGTCAAAATTCAAAGTGGATGATCCATACCTAATGCATTTGTTTCATCTTCTCCATCCTCTGCGTTCCCCGTTTTGAAGGATTAGTAGATTCTAGCAAAGTTCGCTCTAGCCTTATAAAAATTATTCGATTTGGTAAGCGCCTTCGGGGAACGAATTTTGATACATTTGAAGAGCTCTTTCAGCACTTCGAAATGCTTTTGCATAACAAAAAAAATAAATCTAATTTGTCCCATTGGAAAACGCTACCATGTTGGTTTAAACTTACTCTGACACGACACATGTGTTGTGTTACGGATCATAGGCTTTTATAAGCAATTGTTTCTGTTTGCTCTATGATTAAACCTATGATAAAATGAAGAAAGTGCCAAAAAAGTTGAATACCAGTTTTTTACCATTTAAATACAGATGAATATGATACATCGTTGAAATCAGAAAAAAAAGTTTTTTCAAAATTTAGAATGAAATGCAGGTCCGTATTTAAAGAACAAAGTTGAATGTGATATCTCGAAAACTAGACATACCAAATGTCCCTGAAAAATACCAGCTTGAAGAACGTCTAAAATGCAAAAAAATTTTTCCTCACAAATTTGTTGTAAAAATTATAGTTTTTGAGATATTCGATCAAATAGTTTTGAGCAATTCTTCGAAAAACCCCCGTCGCCCAAGATAAAATTTTTTTTTTTAGTCTGAAATCAGATTGTCAGTTTCCTCCAAAAACTGCACATTTTATCTAATTTGACCAACCTTGTAGTTATTATAGTTATCGAGATAGCAATAGTGGCCCATGGCAATTAGGACAACCTGTATATATAAAAAAAAATTTCTTTTCTTCATTTAAAATTAATATTTTCTTCGAATCTAATCAATGTGCATCATATTGTGAACTTATTGAATGGTTTTGATATGTCTATATCACACTATTGTTTCGAGAGAAATAAATATTTATAGCCAAGTATTCCAATTTATCAAATAAATTGTTTTCCAATTTGCAATCACTGAGTAACGAACAGGTTTAGAAGTTGTTACTTTACGGATACTATTGAACTGTATACTCTTTGTCTGGATCTGTCTCATACTTGAGAAGTAGAATTATAAAATAAATTGTTATAATCTCACTATAATGTGACGTTAGCTACTATAAGGATTACAATTTATGGCTTTTGATAGCCCATTTTGTATGTTTATGTCCGATATGTCAAATAGCTGAGTAAATTCTTGTATATATCGCGATGAAGTGAAGTGATTGATTCCTGAAATTTGATGTTATCTTCGAAATTGCATTTTTTGGAACTAACTATCTTATTGTGACAATGAAATTAGATTTATGCCATAAATCAAATGCGCTCATAAGTATTACAACAGAAAGTGAACAAGGAAAATTCTTTAATCATTGAAAATCATCAAACAGTCTTCCAAGGGAGTTGGTTATATGTATTCCGAGACGAGAAATCTGCTTTCACAATGCAATGGTGAATTATAGAAATTGTCAAGTCACCCCAACCAACAACACCGAGATCTAAAGGACTCGAGGCTGCCGAGTGACGTCAGAACAGATAGGCAGACCCGAAGTCTTCGCGTTGTGCGTTGGATAACGCGAACCGCAAAAGCAATAGGTTTTTTAAAATTTTTGAAGGGCTTTCGGTTTAAAGAGGGCACCAGTCGTCAACTGAGCCCTTCTTTGTACCCCATTCGATTTTATTATGGAAAAACTAAATTTCAAAGCAAATATCATTACTATCTAAACTTATGTAATCAAAGTATTCAATTTGCGAATTTTGCATGACGCCAATCGGTCGTTTAATTTTCCACAGTAATTTTTAACGAGTGTATTTACTGTACAGGTAATCACAATTTTTGCAATCTCATGAATTGTATAAATATTACATTTACTATCATTTTGTAGATGGTCGTTTTCTGAGAGAAATTTCAAAATATATTGAGTAAGAAATGCCCGTTTATTATGAACTATTAGAAAAGTTTCCTCGAAATCATCTAAAATTTTGTTAAATATTATATAAGTATGCATAATAAACTATTCGTACGATAACGTCTTTGGGATAAAGCAATTTTCCGCGACTGAAACTTTTAATAAGGTTGAACACATCATTACAGGCCCGGGAGAATATTTCAATCTGAATAATGTGATTTTACTAGTATCATTTATTTTGAACCAGCCTTTAGGCAGTTGAAATGAGTTTAAAACATTAAGAAACTGTTCAAAATCATAATATGAAGATCTTTTTTCACAAGCTTCAAATTCGATCTTACTATTTCTAATTGCATTCGCAAAACTTTTATTTGCTAATTCGCGTAGTTTTTCATCACGACTAAGGCGAAATTTAATTGTTTTTGATAAATAAGAAGGACAAGTTGGGAGTTTGGTGGGCACAGCATCGTGTTTTAGTCTAGGAATTTTAAACTAACAGTTATATACTCGCCGGTTCTGGAATCCGTTGCAGTAGAACAAGTGATTATATTTTCCTTGGCAAAATGTAATTCACAGACCCTATAGAACTTCGATGGAGAAAAATTTTCCCGGTGAATAGCTGCCACCCATTTAGCAGACACCACTTCATCCGTTGAAAAACTGAAAAGGTGTACTTTTGGTCCATTTTTATAGTTACCGCGGCATCCCGGTGCACAGCAACTATATGGCATTATGAATATTTCGTTTCGGTGACACACCACTACCACTACACAAAAATAGCACACTAATTAATCCTGTTACAACAAATCACAAAAAAAACAAGGGAGAAAAACCCACGTCGCTCCTGTGTAAACAAACACTGAAAAAGTAGGGTTAAGCGGTGAAGCTGAATTCGCTTATACCTCGCTGTGCTTACGTCACGCGACTCTAACGTCAGAGTCCGCAGTCCTTGTATTCTCGGTGTTGTTGCCCCAACTCAAAATCTGCATACAGCTGTTTCGATCTCTTAGTGCAACATTTTCGACCCGGAGTGAAGTCAAATCAAATCAAATCAAAATATGCTTTATTGTCTTAAAAGTATACACTTTATTGACAAAGCGAAAAAATGGGAACTGAAACATAAAACTAATCACACATCAATCAAAAAATATACAAACTTAACTATGTAATACAGAAATAAAAACACATCACGCCACATTTCCATACAAAATATATACAAACTGTACTTTAGAACCTCCTCAATCGAAGCTGATGCCTGTGTTATTCAATTTGGTCATATCGATCAATCAATTTTCAGAATAGTAGTCCTCTATAAAGTAATAAGGACTATCAAGAAAATAAGATTTTGTTCGTTTCCGAAATTTGGCCAAGGAAGTCATACATTTTAATTCCTCTGGAAGGTGATTGTAAATTTTCTTAGTATTGTAAATGATTGACTTTTTTGTTCATTCAGAGGAAGGAATAGGGAGGTGAACATGATGTCCCGAAGATCTGGTGGAATACCCGTGCTGTGACATCAAGGGTACGGCAGGAAAATACTTATAAATCAAGCACACAGATTCAAGTAAATATAAAGAAGGAAGCGTTAAAATTCCATTTTTCTTGAAGTAAGGTTTGCAATGAGCCCTGTTTTTCAGTACGAACATGTAACGAATTGCCCTCTTCTGCAATTTGAGAATGGTGTGAAGTTGTGAAGAATCACATGAACGGCAGAAGGAAAGACCATCATGAAGATGAGATTCGAACAATTCAAAATAGGCAATTCTTGTAGATGCTGATGTATCTAATTCACTCAAGATGGATTTAATGGCGAAACAGGCCGATGATTTTTAGCTAAGACATGCACATGCTGTGAAAATTTGAGATTATTGTCGATAAAGAGGCCTAAAAACCTGACAGAATCGACTATTTTAATGGCATGGTTTTGCAGGAATAGATCCTGGAAGTTATCTCTATAAAACAAGGCGACGGTTTTATCTACGTAGAACCAAAGTAAGTTTGCATCAGACCAGGACTTGATCAATCCAAGATCAATAGTCATTTCAGAGTGCAGCGTCGCAGAATTATGATTGCTCCATAGGCCAAGCTACAGAGATTTAGAGTGAGCATTTTGTGAAGAAAACCAGCTCCGCCATTGTTTGTCAAATAGTTCCACATGATATAGTGATATGTTTTTCACTCGACTTTATTATTTATATCTTTGTTATTAACAATTTTTTGCGAAAAATCGCGTTTTTTTAGTTTTTTGCTTATAAAATTGAAACTATCAGAGTAATCGTGATGGTGTCAATAGACTTATTGTAGAAAATGAAAAGACGAAAAAGGGACCATTTACTTCCGGCGAATTCCATCCGCTCCCGAGGTGATTCTCCAACAAGCATCGCTCGCCCATAGTTGATCTGGAATCTTCTTCCTGACCGATATCGTTTACACCACCTAAACAAGTGGACCTATCGTCACCTGCACATCAGCACCGCTCGCCTTAGAATGATTGGTGAAGACGTGTTCGTACCAGGTGAAATTGGAGTTAACACTGATTCTCAAAAGATTTAGCTCATTGGTTGGACTGACCAATAATAATTGAGTATCGATAAGGATACCTAGTTTCTTTTGAAAATATAGTTGCTTGTGTCTTGGTGGCATTGAAATAAATTGAAGTATCAGACTTCCTGTAAGAAATGTTCCTAAGCATGGACTCAGCTTGTGCAATAAGTTGATGGCCAGATAGGCATCTTGTTGTTGGTGGATGCTTTTAGAGAACTGTCGCCTGCGAAGCTCAGAAGAGTGAAAATTACATTTTTTACGTGAAAGATCACTAAAGTAATTGTAAATAGTGAATATCTTCCAGAGTAGAAGGATTTTCTAATCTGAAAAAGGCATTAGTATTTAGTGTTTTTTAGTATTTAGTAATTTCAGACACAACTTCGGAAGACCTTATGGTAGAATGCGGTCTTTGGCATGACCATATGAAAAATTTAGTGTAAATAAAATAAAATATAGCCTAGTATTTTTGTCTAATTTTTATTTGAATCGGATAAACATACACTATATTTGAGTAAAAACCTCCAATTTTATGATCTCAGTCGACTAAACATGTTTCGATAAGACATAGTAATTGAGTTGATAGCATACGAATAGCAAATTGAATATACCAATAATTTTACAATATTATAAGAATGATACGTTTCAGTAAACTGTAAACATACTCATCGAAAGAGTGCAAATATATTATGTAAGATTAATGAGATCAATTCACCGTATGGTTTTTATTCTCTACCATATTTTGATTATTAGGTTTGATTTTTTAAAATGAATTTAATTATATAAGTTTTCATCTTTAGCAGATAATAGTTTCATTACGATTCTTAAATTTTATGAAGATCGAATTTATAATTCCGAAAAAAAAATTCTATAAGTGAGTTTTTGGCTTGATGCTATGAAATGAGTTACTGACCGAGGATGAACCTATTTCAATGTTGATGTATCTATCCAAGAAGAATACCATTAAAAGATTTGTGTGCATAAATCGCCAGTCATTTCAATCTTAATCGTAAACAAAAAAGATTGTATTGGTTATCTAACGGTACATTTATACTTTTATCTGGAGCTTTTCTATCTAAATAGATTTCGAGATTATACAATGAATGTGCACGAGGTTTGTTACACGCAGTTTAGTTTTTTCATTGTGTTTGAAGAAACCTCTTCCATAGAAAACCGGTTAAGAAATATACAAATTACATAAGGGCTATCATAAAATCTTATATCACGCGGCTACAATATTTCATTATAGTAGTCTTATATATATATATATATATATATATATATATATATATATATATATATATATATATATATATATATATATATATATATATATATATATATATATATATATATATATATATATATATATACAGGGTGATTCACGGTGGATGGCACATTAGACGTTTCTGGTGAACCATACAACGGATCCCTGTGAAAATTCAATGGAGGGCATAATCAGACATTCTCTACCCAACTAAAATATTTCCGGTAATGCGGTGTTGCCACTTCTATAAGAAAGTAGTAGCAAATTTGATTTTTCCAGTGGAACTACCAGTATATTATATTATTTTTGGAATCTCCAACAATTTCCTAACAACTTCCCATAATATTTCCCTATACCTATCTGTTACCGTTTTCGAAATAAACATTATTTTCGTTTTTTTTTTCGTCGGAAATCAAGACCTCTAAAAACTCTGATATCTTTGAGCTAAGGAATACAATGATATCGAAATTTCGGATTAAGTTTGTTAATACCTAGGGGCTTCCTACACTTCAGCCCAATTTTCGTTTTTTCAATACAGAGTGGTCAAAAAATACAGTTATTTCGTTAGCTTGGAAAAGTGAAAAGTTGGTTATTTCAAATGGAATACCCTGTATATTATTACAAATTCGGAAAGCTGCTAGAATTTCCTTTTTATCTATGTATATCATACCTATACCTAACTAGTCAAGTTTCGGACTTATGAGCACTTATTTGTGAAAATGTTCCTTGAACATGGTATCCCCTTGGTATTTGCTAAGCATGTCATCATTACCTACTATTTGACAGTAACGTTGTGACAATCTACTAATAATATCGAAACTTTCATCACTTCAGAAGTTGGAAATACCTTCAGAAACGATGGAAAAAATTTATTGAAATGAAGTTCTTATGAATTTGTTTATTATTTTTGGACAGTGTGATAAAATTATCAGCAGGACATGTAGAAAGTTTAATGAAATGTATCCGAATCTACCGCCAATGAACCTCAAGAAATTTATACGAATTCAGAACAATTTCAAAATGTTTGGATCAACTTTAAAAGCACGAAGAAATGTACATCGGCCCGTAACTTCCGAAGACAACCAAATTAATGTCCTATCATATTTTCACGCATTTCCGGAGTCATCGATAAGAAGTGCTGAAGAAGATTTTGGCATAAAATATTCATCTGTCCAAAGAATCTTGCAAAGACATAACATGCATGATTACAAATTCACCAAAATTAAAGCAATGAAGCCTCAATACCCTAAACAGAGAGTTGAATTTTGTGAAATGATGTTGGTACGCATTCAAAAAGATCCATTTTTTTTAAATAAAAAGATTTGGACTGATGAATCAAAATTTTCAAAAGAAGGAATTTTCAATAGAAAAAATTGTTATTTTTGGTGCAGTGAAAATTTCACAAAAGAAGCCGGATATCATTCGTATAAATTTCTTGAGGTTCATTGGCGGTAGATTCGGATACATTTCATTGAACTTCCTACATGTCCTGCTGATAATTTTATCACACTGTCCAAAAATAATAAACAAATTCATAAGAACTTCATTTCAATAAATTTTTTCCATCGTTTCTGAAGGTATTTCCAACTTCTGAAGTGATGAAAGTTTCGATATTATTAGTAGATTGTCACAACGTTACTGTCAAATAGTAGGTAATCATGACATGCTTAGCAAATACCAAGGGGATACCATGTTCAAGGAACATTTTCACAAATAAGTGCTCATAAGTCCGAAACTTGACTAGTTAGGTATAGGTATGATATACATAGATAAAAAGGAAATTCTAGCAGCTTTCCGAATTTGTAATAATATACAGGGTATTCCATTTGAAATAACCAACTTATAGTCACTTTTTCAAGCTAACGAAATAACTCTATTTTTTGACCACCCTGTATTGAAATAACGGAGATTAGGCTGAAGTATAGGAAGCCCCCAAGTATCAACAAACTTAAACCGAAACTTCGATTTCATTGTATTTCTTAGCTCAAAGATATCAGAGTTTTTAGAGGTCTCGATTTCCGACGAAAAAAAATGAAAATAAATTTTATTTCGAAAACGGTAACAGATAGGTATAGAGAAATATCATGAAAGGTTGTTAGGAAATTGTTGGAGATTCTAAAAATAATATAATATACAGTTGGTTCCATTTGAAAAATCAAAGTTGCTACTACTTTCTTATAGAAGTGGCAACACCGCATTACCGAAAATATTTTAGTTGGGTAGAGAATGTCCGATTATGCCGTTCATTGAATTTTCAAAGTGATCCGTTGTATGGTTCACCAGAAACGTCTAATGTGCCATCCACCGTGAATCACCCTGTATATATATATATATATATATATATATATATATATATATTATATATATATATATATATATATATATATATATATATATATATATATAATATATATATATATATATATATATATATATATCTATATATATATATATATATATATATATATATATATAGTATATATATATATATATATATATATGTATATATAGATATATATATATATATATATATATATATATATATATAATATATATATATATATATATATATATATATATATATTATATATATATATATATATATAAGATTGCATCGATCGATATCTTAGAACCTGGCTAGATATCTTGGGGCCTATTCAGCTTAAATATTTTAATTTATTGGGCATTTCCGGTTAAACCGGAAAAGGACCCTAAGTCACTTATTTTAAATGGGACACCCTATATATCACACTTTCGAATTCTTCCCAATATTCTAATCAGATTTTATGCATTCTGTCCTAAATCTAAGTCTGAGCGTTTTTGACATATTTAAGTTTTTATGTCAAAAATGCAAGTCCTAATATAATTATCAATTATTGTTTCTATAAGGAAGCCCTTATTGCTTACTTTGGGTTGAATTCCTTTCGAAATATTGCCAATTTAATATTTTTATATAGCGATTTTGCATTTAATCAACAATAAATAATTAGATCTAGGATACTCACGATCCTATTTGACATTTCAGATCATCGTAATGACACCCTGGTTAAATTATACAAACGATGATTATTTATACTTGGACAGTGTGATAAAGTTATTTCAAGAACATGCGATACATTTGTGTCACCATATCCTCAAAAACAGAATCACTTGAATTCTGAAGTTGACTATACAGACAACTTTCCCCTGGCTGATCTTCGAAACCTTTTCTATCAACTTTATGGGTGCACCTCCACATAATGTCCATTTAGTAAATAATTATCTAGATAACTTATTTTATGGTCAATGGATGGCAACAATGGACCAAATTTTTGGCCACATCGCTCCCCAGACCTCAGTACTCGATTTCTATTTATGGGGAACAGTGAAAAATAGCGTGTTTAACACCGCAGTGACCACCATGGAATACTGCATGGGGCGAGTAAGTACAGCATTTGAAGACCTTGACCACCAGTGAATAAAAAGAGCCACCCATGAACAATTGCGGCTTAGATGCGCAAAATGTCTAAAAGTTCAGAGACACCAATTCGAACATTCACTTAGGTAGGTATATAATTTTTTAAAGATTTCTATTTCCAGTTTACAGTATCAATGTTTTCATTATTATTAACTGGTTCATTTCTGTACACTTCTCCTTTGCGGGTCCAAAGTTCTTTAAGTTTTCTATAATTCGTCTTATAGTATTTGGTGATTGTTTCTGTTTTTGAGGATATCGTGTCATAAATGCTCTTGAAATAACTTTATCACATTGTCCATGAATAATAAATAAGTTCAAATAATCTTCGTTTGTATAATATAACCGGGGTGTCATTACGATGATTTGAAATGTCAAATACGATCGTGGCTATCCGAGATCTAATTATTGTTAAATCAATAAATGCGAAATCGCCATATAAAAATATTAAACTGGCAATATTTCGAAAACTGAAGATTTTAGATATAGATAACCTTATTCAAAATTAACTTAATTTTGGATGCTTAATACTAAAAAATTAGAAAAATAGGGGGTTTCCATTTGAAAAAATTGGCTTTTCTCAGTTTTCTCAATCTCATTTTAGATCTTTGAACACCGTGTATGATCATTTATCCAAATATTACAATATCTCTTGAAGTAAGTCCTTCTCAACAAGGAATCCAACCCAAAGTAAGTAATAAGGGCTTCCTTATAGGAACACTTGATAATTATATTAGGCCTTACTTTCGTCATTTTTGACATAAAAACTTAAATATGTCAAAAATGCTTAGACTTAGATATAGGACATGATGCATAAAATCTACCTAGAATCTTGGAAAGAATTCGAAAATGTAATAATATATAGGCTGTCCCATTTAAAATAAGCGACTTAGGGTCTATTTCCAGTATAATCGGAAATGCCCAATAGAAGAAAATATTTAAACTGAATAGACCCCAAAACATTTAGTTTCAAAAATTTGAAATTTTTCCTAAATTCAGTTTCTGAGATATCTATCGATGCAGCTCCTGGTGGTCCTTCCTGTATATATATATATATATATATATATATATATATATATATATATATATATATATATATATATATATATATATATATATATATATATATATATATATATATATATATATATATATATATATATATATATATATATGTATATATATATATATATATATATATATATATATATATATATATATATATATATATATATATATATATATATATAAGAAAGGTTAGGGAAATTTGATACTACAAACGTCCAAATTTTTTTTTGCACTTACTATCATTTACTAATATTCTGACATTCATTCCTTACGAACCAATATTGAAGACACATTATCATTTCGCTAATAAATATTCAATACACAAATTTTTTTTTCACAATATGAAATTATATCCAGTGTTTCTGAAATAAACAAGACGAAATAAAAGAAGAATTTTCACTTGTTTTTATATAGATGTCATTAGCATGCCATCCGGATCTTATTTTATCATTTGTAACTAGATCACTTTGAGTTGTAGAAAACAGCTGAGAAGAACAAATAAATTTTGACTGAGAACCCCATTTATTTCTCAGTTTAGATGCCTTTACATATAGAATTTTCCTCTGATCAAATATTACTGATCTATACGCATAACTGGAAGTTCGTGTTCATCATCATCATACTTATGCATCTAGTTGAAATTAATTTCATTCTGATGCTTACTATGTTGCACATTATTCTCATTATCATGAACATAGTATTTTTACAATAAGATGTGCTTCCGTGCACTTTTTACTGTAAAAGGCACAGCATCTGTTTTTTACTCGCGTGTTGTGGATAATTTGCATAAAAACCGATATGTGGAAATCCAAAAAAGTGTTACATTCGTTGTAGAACAGGTTGTTCAATACCATCTATCCGATCAAAGAAGGTGTTTAAGGGTGATTACTATGACCAACTTCACTTCAAACTTCAAGATTCGAGCGATTCAAGGATCCTTTCATTTCCAAATGCCAATTACGTCTAAACTTAGAGTTTCGTTCAGCGGCATGTTTTTGTCCATTTGTAGCGCAAAGGCGGTCAAGTAATACGTGCATTTTATTGGAAATTGGCCCTTGGAGAATGAAGAAGTCCATTAGTGAGACAATTAGTTCCTCGACAGGTTTCTTTGCACTTTTGTTAGGCGAACCGCCTGCTCAGTGGTGGCTTAGCAAACAAGTAATTATGCAAAATAAATTCAGCGGCAGTATGTTGCCACTTCTCATTCCTGTATAAGTATCTTTCGACTGGAAAATTTATTATATATTTGAATGAAACATATTTTGAAGAATCTGAAAATTTTGTTGATGAAGCAGAAATGCAGAACAAATTCGAATATATTCTATTATATAACTCATGTATGAATGAGCCAATAGAATCCGTGAATTTTGCATAACGACTGCGTATTGATAATTTATATTTATTATCGTTTTGGTGTTTCGCCTCGTGTCAAAATGTAAATATTTTCATATTGACGATGTTTTGACGTTTGTCAAAAAAAATTAATATTTTTTATTCGTTATATAATCGTAACGAATACCACTCGAGCAATCGAAAATAATCGATTATACTACCGAGTCACGAGACGTATTTTGCGAAACACCACGAGAGCCCAGCTCGAGTGACGAGGTGTAGGTGACTGAGTGAGGTTCGATGCTCTTGTGATATTATTACTGAATATTGTTCTGTAATAGAACTGATATGTTCGGTTCTTCATTTCGGAATTCATCGACTCTCTATTTTGATAGTATCCCAAGGGATCTGAATTTCGGCTATGATGTATACAATCACTTTCCACACCTTCTGACACTGCTCATGCTCCTCCCCATCACTCTCGTGTTCAAAGTTAGAAGATGCAGAAATTTCAACTTAATTAACTCAAATTTCGATAGCTTTTTGTACATCGAATGGCACACCAGATACCAAATAATTTCAGCTCATTTGGTCTGATGGGAACGCTGGAGATATCAAAATATGTATATATATATATATATATATATATATATATATATATATATATATATATATTTGTTTTAAGAGCTTGGGACTAAGTGAATTAAAAGGCAATTACATGAAGGATGTCATTGCTAACCTTTCAAATTACAATAAATAAATATTCCGTTACCAGATTCGCGAGCTTGATGTCCATTTGGAATGCAAAATGCAACTGCTTTTTATTATTTTCATGATGATTACACATCTGTTGATGTCTTAATTTTATTATTTCTTGATGGTTGGTTCCGGTCATACACCGATCATTTGCTGTCGTTGAGAAAGAAACAAATGGTTTCGAAATATTCGACTGTGC
The DNA here is from genome assembly GCA_030704885.1 of Cynegetis impunctata. Taxonomy (NCBI): domain Eukaryota; kingdom Metazoa; phylum Arthropoda; class Insecta; order Coleoptera; family Coccinellidae; genus Cynegetis; species Cynegetis impunctata. The sequence continues at coordinate 661,302 of JARQZK010000037.1, forward strand.
ATATAAGATCCTTCATGTAATTGCCTTTTAATTCACTTAGTCCCAATCTCTTAAAACAAATTCTCATTCAAACAAGGACTATTACTTCTCTTTAATATATATATATATATATATATATATATATATATATATATATATATATATATATATATATATATATATATATATATACATATATACATATATCCTACGTCAACAGAAATCCAAAAATCGCGTTTTACGAGGACTAAAATGGATGGAATAACGAACCGCATTCACTGTTGACCTTCAATGCAGTATAATAAGTTATTTTCGGGAAAAATACGACCGAGAATCTTTCAATTTGGTTCTGTCTGTCATCATCTAAGGAATGATGACAGAGATATGAAGAAAACCTAGCACAGTTTTCTGGAGACTAAAATATGTAATTTTCTTCGTATGATCAAATGTGAATGATTATAGAGTGTTATATATATATATATATATATATATATATATATATATATATATATATATATATATATATATATATATATATATATATATATATATATATATATATATATATATATATATATATATATATATATATATATATATATATATATATATATATATATATTACATAAAGTGAACAAGGAAAATTCTTCAATAATTTTAAAAAATTATCAAACAACTTTCCAAGGAAGCTGGTTATACGTATTCAGCAACGCAAAATCTGCATTCACAATCGAACGGTGAATTATAGAAATTGTCAAGTCACCCCGACTCAAAATCTGCATACAGCTGTTTCGATCTTATTAGATCTCATCAGTGCAGCTTATTTGACTCGGAGTGAATTAACAAATTTCTAATTGTTCCCCAATACAAATCGTGGTCAGTAACAATGGATAAATAACAATCCAGAGCGCCATCCCACCAAAGATATTGGGAAACAACAATTCACCGCTTAGACTGAAAATGCAGAAATTCGTCGCTCAAACACGTACCTCCTGATATGAAGATATCTACTCTACAACAGTGGTGTATATGATTCCATGGCACACTAACATAGTGATTTAAAACCTTTGGATATACTCACGAGAGCGCGCTCCGAATATTCTAGTCGCTTAATACGCAAAATATAACAATCAAATCATGAAAAACATACTTGTCGACCATGGTCAATTTCATACATTACATAAAGTGAACAAGGAAAATTCTTCAATAATTTTAAAAAATTATCAAACAACTTTCCAAGGAGGTGGTTATACGTATTCAGCAACGCAAAATCTGCATTCACAATCGAACGGTGAATTATAGAAATCAAGTTATCCATTGTTACTGACCACGATTTGTATTGGGGAACAATTAGAAATTTGTTAATTCACTCCGAGTCAAATAAGCTGCACTGATGAGATCTAATAAGATCGAAACAGATGTATGCAGATTTTGAGTCGGGGTGACTTGACAATTTCTATAATTCACCGTTCGATTGTGAATGCAGATTTTGCGTTGCTGAATACGTATAACCAGCTTCCTTGGAAAGTTGTTTGATAATTTTTTAAAATTATTGAAGAATTTTCCTTGTTCACTTTATGTAATGTATGAAATTGACCATGGTCGACTAGTATGTTTTTCATGATTTGATTGATATATATATATATATATATATATATATATATATATATATATATATATATATATATATATATATATATATTATATATATATATATATATATATATATAATATATATATATATATATATATATATATATATATATATATATATATATATATTTTAACTACTAGTTCGGTTCTGGTAATAGGGCTGACCTTGCAGCAGATAGTTGGTTTGGACAATTTTCACGCAATTCAGTGTATTATCTTTCTCATAATAATTTATATTTACGACTGCTATCATTAGGGTTTTGACACAGGCTACAGCATCAATCCTTTTATTATCTCTCATTAATCATTACTTTAGTATTTGTGGCGAAATTAGAATAAATAGGTTGTGTGTTGTTTAATGAAGTTATTTTGATTGTATCTATTAGGCAGTATTATTTTAATGGCATTCTTCATACTTTTAACTACCTGTACTCATAGAAGTAAAAAGAATGCTTGAGCAGTAGAGCTCCGTTACTAGAGTCCTATTTTTGTCTCATTCTAGTTCCTTTTTACATACTTTTTCAGAGCCACATTTGGCAATTCATCGGGGCGAAGAGATTCCCAATACCTGCAAAAAAGCATGAAATTTCGAAAATATTCGAAATTCCCAATATTTTATAACATCCACCAAATTCAAGTACAAATTTTTAGCCTTTAAACTGAGTAGCTTTAGAAATGCGTAATGCTCAATCTAGATGACCATCTCTGAATAAAAATTTCGGCTATTTGAGAAAAAGTTTATACCGCCAAAATGCACTTCCTCAACATCAACTGAATCTGCGTACAAATCGGTATTTTCAGTTCCATACACCCTCCAAGAAGCCCTAGAAGGTGAAGTTTCTGGTATGTTGTAAATAATTAATATCCACATCTTTTGCCAACAGTTGGCAACAGTTGCCAAATTTTCCGCTGATTTATCTTCGCCACCACTCCTTGTCTAAAGTTTGAAAATTTGAAAATTTTGACTGGATTTACCCAAATTCTGATAGTATATTTGTGCACGAATAAACACCCCATGATATGCTATACATATGGTATGATTAAGTCACTTAACCGAATGAACCAACCATAAAATATATATATATATATATATATATATATATATATATATATATATATATATATATATATATATATATATATATACGGCACAAATACATAACGTTAGTAATGTCATTCTTAATTTTTTTTTCAATTTCAAAAATTATATTTGAATTTTTTTTTTTTATTATTAAGTTTTAGGTGTCTCGACGTCAATGGCCATTGACACCTTGGTACAGTGCTTAGATTAACATTTTATGTATATATATACCTATATCTATGTATTTGTCTATTTTATCTTCTATATATTCAATGAAAGCTAAATAAGATGGCAGATGTTGGAATCTTTAAGGAATTCTATTAAGGTTGAGATGTTATCTGAGGTCAATGGTCCTAGGATGTCTTTAGTGGTGTGTCCGAGGCCAAGTTTTCTTCTTATTGCTTCATACTTGATGCAATCGATGAGGACGTGCTTGATGGTAATGGCATCGTGGCAAGTATCGCATGTGGGTGGTTCTTCTTGTGTCATCAGGTGTTTGTGTGTGAGGATAGAGTGCCCAATTCTGAGCCTCCGGAGTATTACCTCAGTTCTGCGGGTTGCAGTAGGGACAGGCTTGGGCTGGATGGTTAGTTCAATTTCGTTAAGTTTCGTGTGTTGGCCTGTCCAGTGGATTTGCCATTTTTCCCTTATTGAACGGGTGATGATCTTACGGATATCTCGTTCAGGGCAGATGTTGACTTTTGTGTCTTGTCTTATAGCTTCTCGGGCTACTGTGTCTGCTAGTTCGTTTCCTTCTATGGCAGAATGAGATGGGATCCAAAGTAAAGTGACTTTCACACTGAGTTCATTAAGGGTGTTGATTCTTTCTTGTATAGTATTTATCAGTCGGTCAAAGGTGTACATCTTACGAATCGACTGTATAGCAGATAAAGAATCGGTGCAGATAAGTATGTTTTTATGCGGGGTGTCTGCTATTAGATTCAGGGCCAGGAGGATGGAATAAAGTTCAGCAGTATGTGTACTGCAGCAATCTGGTAACCTTTTCATAACTTTTATGTGTCCCATAATGGCGGCACTTCCTACTCCTTCTGTTGTTTTTGATGCATCGGTATATATGGCTATGTCGTGTCTGTGTCTAGCAATAGCTTCGCGAAATGAATTTCGAAGGTACTCAGTTGGTATGGAATGTTTGTTGGTTAGTGCTAAGGTGGTATATTTGAATTTAAATATACTATAGGAACCATTGGAAATAACCTACTCGTCCTATTATGCAAAGTTCAATATATTTCTCATTGCAGTCACAATCTTTCAAAAACACCATGGTCGTTTCCTTTTGATTTACACCCAGCCATATATCGATTTCTCAAATCTTTCACATTTTGCACTGGAGTAGTGTCAACTAATGACTTCTATAGCAAATAATCCATAAGGGTCAATTCCACCGATCGAGAGGCCATACATGAGGTTCACCTCTCCCAATCCAGCAAACTCAATAGCTGCCACATTAAAGACCGATTGTGTGCTGTGGCTGAAGAAACATCGCTTGTCCTCCAGAAAATACATTGAAAAATTTAAAAATATTGAAATTTATATTGTCGAAAATTGTTTTCCCCCAATCTTCAATTCTATCAGATGATGAAATATTCTTGGAAATTCCACCATCAATTTGTGCGTATGATCAATAAATCAATAAATACCCTGTATAATAAATATATATATATATATATATATATATATATCAGAGAAAGATTCCGGGGTTCAATCCGATTTCGGAAGTTTTGTTGGCGCTGAGAAGCACCGTTTGTTTCACGACGTTTCGCCAAAATCTCATTTGGCATTTTCAAGTGCTGCTGTACGTCTGGTGACTCGACGGCAACTACTGTTCGCCTCTGCTTGTGTCTGGGTTTTATTGGCATTGGCTGGTCTCGTTTCCTGATTGGCCGGTTCGCTGCATAGGCTCCGCCCCCTCACTTCTTCACTTTCTTCCTCGATGTTTGTTTTTACGTCTTGTGTTGTTTTATGCGTTTTCGTGCTTTTTAAAATTATTTTCTAAGTCAGTGGAATATTTAGAGCATCGTCTCGTTTGTTTCGGTGTCTTGATTTTTCTATTTCTCGGTCTTCTCTTATGGTACGGACCCTGTAGTTTTCTATGGATGCTATTTCTCTTGATCGGTCAAAATCGATTCTGTGGCCTGTTGCTTGATGATGTTGAAACAGGGCTGATGTTGTTTGTTTGTTTCTGACGCTATTTTTATGTTCTTGTATTCTTGCCGATATTTTTCTGTTCGTTTGTCCTATGTATGTTTGGCCGCAGTCTGCACACGGTATGCTGTAGACGCCGTGGTTTTCTAATCCGATTTTATCTCTCGGGTTGCCGCAAGGCGGAAACCCGAAAGATAAAACCCAGACACAAGCAGAGGCGAACAGTAGTTACCGTCGAGTCACCAGACGTACAGCAGCACTTGAAAATGCCAAATGAGATTTTGGCGAAACGTCGTGAAACAAACGGTGCTTCACAGCGACAACAAAACTTCCGAAATAGTATTGAACCCCGGAATCTTTCTCTGATTCATTCTACCATCCGAGAAAACATACGATATATATATATATATATATATTTATATATATATATATATACATATATATATATATATATATATATATATATATATATATATATATATATATATATATATATATATATATATATATATATATATATATATATATATATATATATATATATATATATATCTACAGATTTTATCTACCGAGCATATTCTTCTAGAGACATTAATCTTCATATATTTTCTTATGACTTAAGTTAATCGTTCTAGTTTTAAACTGCCAGAAATCAGTTTCAGAAAAATTTATCTGATCTGAAAGTTTGTTTCATCAGGAGAATTTGTCGTAATCATCCCAAAAATAAATATAAAATATCTTTCATATATCAGATGATGAAATATTCTTGGAAATTCCACCATCAATTTGTGCGTATGATCAATAAATCAATAAATACCCTGTATAATAAATATATATATATATATATATATATATATATCTTTATATATATTTATAAATATATTTATATATATATATATTTATATTTATATATATATTTATATATATATATATATATATATATATATATATATATATATATATATATATATATATATATATATATATATATATATATATATATATATATATATATATATATATATATATATATATATATATATATCTACAGATTTTATCTACCGAGCATATTCTTTTAGAGACATTAATCTTCATATATTTTCTTGTGACTTAAGTTAATCGTTCTAGTTTTAAATTGCCAGAAATCAATTTCAAAAAAATTTATCTGATCTGAAAGTTTGTTTCATCAGGAGAATTTGTCGTAATCATCCCAAAAATAAATATAAAATATCTTTGATTGTGTACACAAAAATATTGAGTAATATCTTTTCAAATAATTTTGATAACTTTAGTTCCACTTTGGGTAGATAGTTTTAAACAGAAGCTTTCCATTATTGTTTTCTAAATTTTATAATTCTACGTAGTACCTTGAGATAGAAAAATAATGTGGTATTTCATCTACCGAACACGTGTTTTTATGAGTTGACCTCATAGGGAGAAGCCTATCATCAATCTTTTACATAACTTTCATGGTCGAGTTTTTTCCCTTCTAAGGTTGTAATGATCACATAATATTGTTATAATAGATCCCTAATTCAAAACGAACGTTGAACTAGAAATTCTTAACCTCTAGGGGGTTGAGTATAAAAAGATACAATTTACATAAATTTGAGGGGATAATTTGAACAGCTACTCAGCCCTTTTATAGCTATTAGTATGGAAATATGGATTCTGTATCGATGAAGTCGAAGTGTGCGGAATTAATTGATCATGTTGATTATTCGATTTCGTTTCTATGCTAACGTCATTATAAATGGTCCATGGTCGAAATTTACATCTTCTATGGATCTGATATAAAAAGGCTCCGACATTTATGTTAATAATGATCCTCTACGTGTTTGGGATTTCAGAAGAAACACCGCTGAGGTTTGCCAGCTGTGGTTTTATATTATCAGACAACTCAATAATTCAGTTTGCACTTCCTATGGTGGTCATTCGGATCAATATGCTACTCGACACACTAGAAAGATGGGCGCATGAACTAGATAATAAAGAAAATAGATCTTGATGCAAAAATAATTCTTGCCCTTCATGAAGCTCGCGATAAAATTGTTAAGCATTACAGTAGGACTAACTGGATATATTGTATCGTTTTGATTTTGGATCCTCGTCATAAAATTGAAACATTTTCTTTAACGACATGGGGACAATCCTTAAAAGATGAAGCCATCAAGAAATTTGAAGAAATTTATAAAGAAAATTATTATTCACCTCACAGTGACAAAGAGTCACCCCAAACCCAAATTGAATGTACAGTCAGTGTGTTCGAAAAAAAGTCTGATGAAGTTACTGATTTTGATATAGACTTGCTTGGACTTTTCCAATCATCTCCAAAAATAAATAGAAACGAAAATTCATGGAGATACAAAATCGACAGCTGAATCACGAGCAGACAGTACCGAGGACATATTAAAGTGGTGGAAACGGCACGAAACTGCATTTCCCACTTTATCAAAAATGGCGAGAGACTTTCTGGCCACCCCAGCAAAATCAGCCTGCATAGAACGCTACGAGAGCTTCTTTGACAGTCACAAAAAAAAGAAACCGATTAAATGACCAGTCTATTAGAACATTAATGTGTTTAAATTCGTGGCTTCAACAAGAATCCTTAACAAATATCACACAAGGATCGCAGGAAGAGGTTACTATGTAATATATTGTTGCTTTCACTTAATTTTTAAGAACTTTACTTTTCACAAAGAATTTTGAGGTGACAAATTCGAGTTGATCAAAAAAAATTTTTGAAATAATGTATTTTAATTTTGTTTAAAATAAATGTATTTGTTGTACCTACTTACTATATTCAACATAAACATTTTACCCTTTCAAGGTATATCTACTAACTAAATTATTTTTCAAACTCCCTCAAACTAGTTTAACAAACAGTTTGAAATTTCAAACCTGTAACCATTGTCCAGTTTGATTTGACTTGAATATTTTTTCTGAAAGATTGACTTGAGTTTGACTCAATTTCAAGTCAAACTCAAGTCAATCTCAAACATTCAAGTCAAACTTGTGCAACTCTAAACGGAATGGCAAGAAAATTGTGATTAATAAGTTTTTAAAAAGGAGCTATGAAAATAAACATTCAATTATTAATTTTCATGAAAATATGAACAAATTATGAACATGATCATTACATTCAAGCTTCGTAATTGGTTTGTGGTAAATAAAGTGAGACACATATGTTGGCCATTCAATTTTATGTGCATGCGTGTCTTGAGAAAATTGCATCGATCCTTGTTTTTGTCTTATATATTCTCCTGGATAATTGTTAATCCTTAAATAAAATTTTTCTAAACACAATTGTGAAGACAATGACTCTGAATGTTTATCAAAAAAGTTGCTGTTGAAATCAATACCTTTTTGCGAGAACAACTAAACAATGGCAAAAGTTATATATATATATATATATATATATATATATATATATATATATATATATATATATATATATATATATATATATATATATATATATATATATATATATATATGTAATTATATATATATATATATACAGTGCTTTCATGATGAAAGGAACAAATTCATTAAAAAATTAGGTTTCTATTTCATGTTAAAATCCTCGGACAGGTCGATTAGTATTTTTATTTGGGCATTTTTCGCAATAAAAATTTTGTATACAGGGTGTCCTCATTCAAGAGCTATGGCTTTGTCATTAGTTTTTTTAAAGGTAATACCCTGTATATATTATTTCACTTTACAATTCTACGATAAATTCTTATCACTTTTTGTGAACATACCATATGCCTCAACTCGATGGATTGCCAGAAACGGAGATAGTGGGTAATGAGAGGTACGATATGAAAACACACAAATGTAATTACTAATTTAATTTTTTACATATGTTCAATCTGTTGTCCGTTTACTTCGAGACATTTTTGAAGTCGATTCAATGTTTTCCCGTTGCACATTTTCAATTACTTCTGGACTGATAAGTCTTATTTCCTGCCTGATTCTCTGTTTTAGATCATCAATATTATTTGGTCTATTCAAATAAACTTTAGACTTCAAATAACCCCATAAGAAAAAATCCAATGGGGTTATGTCCGGTGATCTTGGCGGCCACTCAATCGGACCTCTCCGTCCTATCCATCTGTTGGGAAAAAGTTTGCATCAAGAAATTGTCGAACAGCGATTGAATAGTGAGGAGGTGCCCCATCTTGTTGAAACCATATCTCGTTATTAGGTATGTCAGGATCTTGTGGGTTAGGAAACAAAACAGCTAAAGCCGAATGAGTTCGAACTGGAGAAAGTTCAAGTAGTCCTCTCCGTTTAGTGTTCCTTCAAAAAAATAGGGACCAACTATACGATTTCGAACAATCGCTGCCCATGTATTAATTTTTTGAGGCCGCTGTGTGTGGCATTCTTGCATCCAATGAGGATTCTCGGTCGCCCAATACCTACAGTTTTGTCTGTTGACGTGGCCATTTAAAGTAAAGGTGGCTTCATCAGACAAAATTATTTTTGTAATGAAATTTAGATGTTGATTATGAATTTCAAGAATCTGCTCACAAAACTGTACTCTGCGGTCAAAATCGTCTTCTAATAATTCATGTACCAGCTTAATTTTATAGGGATGATACTTATTTACCTTAAGTATTTTATGCACGGACCCTACTGATAAATTTGAAATTATTGGAAATTGTAGTAATGGATGTATGAGGGTTATCTTGGGTTTCTAGTAGAACGTTCAGCACTGTTTCTTCAGATACTCTCGGTGGTCTTCCTTTAGGTAAATCTCTAACGTGGCCGTATCTCCTGAATTTTGATTCAATTTTGCTGACTGTCGATCTAGTAATTGGCGGACGATCAGGATGATTTTCATTGAATAGATTGCAGACTTCTTCTTGTGAACGCACCCTATCTCCAAAACCAATCATCATAAGTACTTCAATACGTTCTCTCTCAAGTAATTGCATTTTCTTAAACAATGAAGTAGTGTCGTGCCTGGCGCGTTAAAAAACGTGAAAACTGCGGACTATACAGCACAGTGAATGAAATCAGATAATACATGTGAAATTTCATTCTTAAGATTTAATTACAATGTTTACCTAATTTTTTTTTTGTACTTTTAATCCACATTTTAAATCTCCAGGTGCTCCACTATCTCCGTTATAATCTGGGAATCCATCAAGTTGAGGCATATGGTATGTTCACAAAAAGTGATAAGAATTTATCGTAGAATTGTAAAGTGAAATAATATGCAGGGTATTACCTTTAAAAAAACTAATGACAAAGCCATAGCTCTTGAATGAGACACCCTGTATACAAAATTTTCATTGCGAAAATTGCCCAAATAAAAATACTAATCGACCTGTCCGGGGATTTCAACATGAAATAGAACCTAATTTTTTAATGAATTTTGTTCCTTTCATCATGAAAGCACTGTATATTATATATATATATATATATATATATATATATATATATATATATATATATTATATATATATATATATATATATATATATATATATATATATAATATATATATATATATATATATATATATATATATATATATATATATATATATTTATTCACATTGTTGTTGCCTGTGAACTATTTCTAATCTCTTGATAATTATTAGCAATAACAGGCTTGTTGAATCTTAAAAAACCCGATTTTATTAAAAAGTTGACGTTTCGCCACGACATTCGTGGCTTTATCAAAAGTTTTGATAAAGCCACATCGACATTATTCTTAAATGGCAGTATATAGCATACATCGTTTGAAAGCTATTGCTGCACTTAGTACATTCCTAGATTTTTATGCGATTCTGCAGCTCCGTTTTAAAATGGCGGCCATCATAAACTTCTCTTGCAATGCCATTGAGATATCGAATTTCGTTTTTCATCATGGAATTAAAAAACAAGCTCGGGTGAAGAAACTTAATGGAGGGACAGGAATTGAATGATGAAGCCTTAGTCTGAGTATGATGATTGAATGTTTTTCTTCTGATAAATGTAAAAGAGTTATTATTTTACTGGGAGTAAATTAAAAATAATTTTAACAATTGGACAGTCGCCATTTTGAAATGGAGATACAGAATTGCAAAGAAATCTGGAAACTTACTGAGTGAAGCAAGAGCTTTCAAACGATGTATCGCATGCTATATATTGTCATTTAGGAATAATGTCGATGACATCATATTTTTGACAGATGTCAATAAAAGAACAAAATAATTAGGTCAAAATATAGGAAACCAAAAAACTAAATTGGCATGTTCGAGCGTTTTCCATAAATCCTGAAGGCTACCAAATTATTAGGGTGAGTCTATACTTCTTTTCCACACTATATATATATATATATATATATATATATATATATATATATATATATATATATATATATATATATATATATATATATATATATATATTTATAATTATTTGATTTTTGAAGCAATAACTGACCATGTGAATTTGAAAACCGACTTTATTTAACCGTTAACGTCTCGTCACGAAAGTCGTGACTAACTCTTAACATTTGAAAGATTAAAATTCATTTAGTGTTAATAAATTTTAAAAAACTTTTCAAGTTTATTCAAAAAACGGGCACCAATTATTCATAAATTTTTTTGTGGCTGTCATCAGTTACTACTTAGGTGCTATTCAGTCCAACAGTTTCAACTTTCCTGAAATCTGCACTCAAACTCCTCATCAAATTTAAACCAGCAGAAACTATGAAGAAATCAATACATAAAAATGGCGGTAATTCAAGAAGATACTTAAAACGACCAAAAGGCACCTTCTTAATATCCACTCAATCTGAGAAAAATCAAATCGAAATTTGAAACCTCCTACTTCCATCTGGGAATATGCGCAAATTCTCAAAAACGATTTGAAAATCATCTCTATACAAAAATATCGGCGGTTAAAGAAAAAAAGTTTATTAAGCCGAAAGCCATTGTATTGGTTATACCTGTACGGTAATATAATCAAAGTTTACAATTATAGCTTTTTCTTAAATAATATTTCTTATGAACAAAAACAGTATTCCACAAACGGCGACTTTACTACAGTATTTTTTTCATTCTTTCTTCCACTTTGTTCATCAGGGTTTTGCCATCACATCTCCAAAAGGCCCGTCTTTACCTGAAATCTTCAAGTGTTTAAATACCTGTTCGATTTGAAGACCTTTTTATCTATTTGATAAATGACTTTTGATTTCGCAAATTTATAATCTACCCTAGGATTTCATATAATTACCATCATTTAATATTTCTTTTGAAATACCTTCTGATTTATAATTATACGAAACACGAAAATTATTGATGGATAAAAGTTTATCAGAACCGACAAATTAATATATTATTGGAAATGATAAAACGTAACTTAAGCTAACACTTTCGAAGTTAGTTGTCTTCATGTAAGCGTATCAATTAGTTGTGTTAACAATGACGAGATTTCAGAGACAGATAAATTTAATGTGTAAATTAAAAACTATGTAATATTTCTTTTTTTCCGGTGAAGAAATATACAAAGAGATTAAACTTTAAAATAAGACAACACTTGCCGTAAGTTTCACTTTATAAAAATAATTTGGTACTGTATTTAACAGAACAGGCTAGTCGACATGTTTCGAGTTATGAACTCATTATGTTTAGTTGTTTTATTTTACTTACCCAATCTTTATTCTTTATGATGTTTTACCTAGTGATGTGAGAGAATTCAATCTCAATTATATATGTTGGAATTCCTTACTGAAGTAAGAATTGGTCATTTATTATAGATTTTGAAGTTGTGAATTGATTTTAAATTTTATGAATTATCTAAAATCTTTTCGTATCATAATCAGTGATCGAAATGAATAACTGATGAAAGCAAATAGTTTTATGTATATATCATCATCATCATCAATGAGCTCGAGTAGTCCACTGTTGAACATAGGCCTTCCTTAAATTTTTCCACATTTCGGGGTCCTGTACTACTTGCATCCAATTTCCTCTAAACCTCTTCAAATCATCTGTCTACCTTGTTGGAGCTCTGCCTTTGCTTCTTGCAGCATCTCTTCTCGGTCGCCACTCCATAATCCGTCTATTATGTATATATATATATATATATATATATATATATATATATATATATATATATATATATATATATATATATATATATATATATATATATATATATATATATATATATATATATATATATATATACAAGAAAGAAGAGAGAAATAAATAGCTTTATTATCATACCATAATAATACTATAACTTACAAAATTTTGTATACAAAGGACATATAAAGAATCAAAAATAAAATATAATAATAAAAACTAACTGAAGTAACTCAGTTGAACAAAACAAGAATCTATCAAAATGAATGAACAGAAAAACATTTACCTATGTGTCAATTATGTATTAACATATGTTAAGAATCAACATATTTGTCAATTAAATTAAATATAATTGTATTATCTAATATCCAAATTCTGAAAGGAACTTCGTTCCAACCAGGGGTCCCACGACACCTCCCGTCTCTTTTTTCCTCATCCAAAGAAAAAAAATTTAGTACAAAACTACCTGCACGCTATCACCGAATATTTCCAAAGTTACTAAAAGTTTGAGGGTGAACGGTGCTCCTAAAAGGCCCATAACCGTTGCGATTAGATAACATTCTGCCAAGTAATACAACAAAAATAACATTTTAAGGGAAGTCTCGTGCTGTCTGGGGTGACAGGTTATCTCCTCTGTTATCTCAAAACTTTTAAGTAAGGTTAACAGAAATAAGCTCTTTTACTCACATCCGATAGGAAAAATACTTTCTTAAGAGAAAGAACTCACGTAGTCAGCTTTTAGATTATCGTATATTTTTTATGAGCGGGTATAGAAACGATAGTTTATTGCACTTTTGTTTTCATTGATGAAATAAAATAAATTGTTGTATCGAATTTCCATCACCAAATAATTTTTCAATATACGATCTATTTCGATAATTGCCTCATCTTCAACTGATCGGTTAAAATGAAAAATTAAATGTAATTGGAAGTTGTAGAATCTTGGTTTCAGTTTCATTTGTAAGTTCAATGATTGGCATTTGAAATTACAAAATTAATATGGATAATATTTTCAAAATATGTATTACGCCTAAGTAGACGTAAAACGTTATTAATAAAAAATAATAAAAAAGCTGTATATAATATATAAAATATATATTTTCACAATAACCTAGTTTTTATAACAGTTATTTAAGGTTTTTATTTATTCCTTTATAATTAATTAATTTGAATCTTTATTCCATTTTCTTCTTCTGAATAATTCAGAATTGTGAAAACTCAAAATAATATAGATACTCATAAATATTTCACGAATGAGTGAAAGGTTACTATAAAGACCAATGATCTCTGTAAATTTTTTGAAGATTTAAATAATTTTCAATTGAAAGAAAGTAAAGCAGGTTTCAAATTTTCTCCAATATAGAGATCTACAAATACCGATGAAGTATTACAAAGTTTTTTAATCTTTAATTATCATTAATTACATTGAGTATCTGCGTTAACAATGGCAAAGTTTCCATTATTTGTTTTATAGCATATGCCAATAAACCCAGAAGTTTCCTCTGGGTGGATCTGTTAGATATTCTTTAAAAATTTTTGATGAATATATCAACGAATTAGGTTTATTTTGAAGAATTTTATGAAATTCTCAAGAACTTCGTGAACTTTTTTATAGGCTATTTTCAAAATCCAAATCAAGAACTTTAACCTTAGGTATACTAATGATAGTATTTCAAAAAATGATTATACCATGTCATAATATAATACAATGCTGAATAGCATAACAAAATTTTTTTTAATGTTTTTTTTTATCTTACTAGGACCTACAGTTTAATGCCGTTCCAAACAGTCACTGGACTTGTTAACATTGTACACACAGACATACGCAAACATCCATTCCTAACCCAGGATTCGAACCCAGGACGCCTACTTCACAAGGAGCGTGTAAACAAAATAAATGGCCAAGTAGAAAATTCATTAATTCATTGTAAATAAATAGCCGATATTGTTCCATTAGTTTGATCTTTTTTACTTTATGATGTAATTTTCCTCAATATATTCCAAGAAAAAATAATACGATTGAATAATAGTAGTTTTCAGAAAAAAATTTTTTTCCTCCTGATTCGAAGCGGTAAAACTTATCGTTTGTATACCAATGACGTGGGTTCGAGTCCTACCTTGCTCTTGGGTGTTATATATTTTCCATGAGATTTGTGTATATTTAATGATATAGATTAAAGCCCAATTCGGAACTAGCTTTAACTCCTAGACTCCTTGTGAGATGAAGAAAAGTTTAATAATGTGGATGGATTACAGTCTGATTCAGCATTTGGAACCTATAGGTTATTAATTTCGAAATTTCACAGCAGATTAATTTTCTACCTTTTTCATTCGTGTTTATAATTTTGGAATTATCTTCAGATATTTGATAAATTGTCTCAACACTATTTTCTAAGATTGGTGAATTTATAAAACCGATTTGATATGCCCTTTGAAACCGGATGAGAAATTGAGGAGGGTTTGCTGGAATATTTGCTATACACTCAACATTTATTAAATAATGTATATATATTTTGTTGCAGGTTTATAAGTGATTTGCTTGAAATGAGCTTCAACATATTTATATATAACATAAAAATATCTGTAGAACCACTTCAAATGGCGTAGCTGTCGAACACGGTCGAATATAAATAAATTGTTGATAAATATTGGATTAAATAATTTTAATTTCATCAAGTTAAAGTTTTCTTAAAATATGAAATTTATCACAATTATTCACTGTCTAATTTAATTGTTATCTGTTGACAAATAAAATTTTTTTCTAGAAACGTAATAAATGATACACAAATAAAATTTTCTCATTATGACACGTTTCAGTATACAGTACCACCTTTATACAAATATATATATTAGTTTCAAATTACATGCATGTCTTTAAGATGAAGTTATGGAAGTAATTCCATAATGCCCTCATTAAAATATTAAACAATCTGTAGTATTATAGTCTTTATTGTGTTATCAATAATCTGCACTCAATAACTCTCAAATTCTGTCCAATTCTTTCATACCGTACCATATATTAGCGATTCATTTTCTCTGACCAATTCATCTATTATCATTTTGCATCATTTCAGATATATAATTTGTTGAACGGAGAATACTAACTTCCCTATCATTAAGTGTTTCATACCATTTTGTTGCAGAATGCTGAACAATAGAAAACAGCTTAGAAAATTTTAGAGAACCCACAATTTTGAAATTATGAAGGATTTCTTATGCTTTAAGTATCAATTCCGCCCCAAAAGTTCATTCCTTTTTCAATGGGTAAATAAAGATAAATAGGATCAGGTCCAACTTTCAACCGCCATATAATTTGGAAAAATAAAACGAAGAATAGCAAGAAGTGGTATAAGGGTTGGGATTCTCCTTTCATACTGGAATTCAAAAGGTATTTCGCAAAATGGTTGAAGTGCTGCAGATGTTCCTAAGTGTTTTTGTTATGAAACATTGCGCGTAGAAATAATAGATAATCTCAAATAACTGGATTCGCTTTACCATTTATTCAGTCCGAAATAAAGGATTACGTATTTAATAGGGCTGCAAAACTTCTGACGGGCTATTCTTTAGATGAAAAGATGTTCAGATAAGAGTAATATTTCGTTAGCGGAGAGTATTTTGTACAGGGCCCGTACAAAAATATAAACTAGAAATACGTTTGCTCAATTTAATTATTATATCACTTCAAATAAACGCCAATTTATCCCCCTCTACGTTCCAGTTTTCCTATCAGTATTTATTTTTTACTAGAAACGAGCCGGAGATAATCTTGTGAAAGGCCTGTTAGTATATAAACATAATTAGGTCCCTTATTTTTTCCCAAAACAAATAAACTATACACTATTTCTCATTCACTCAAAAAACTTCGATATTTTAGGTAGAGTCAGTATGTGACTCACAAGTAGATAATTATTATTATTATTATTTCGTATGGCAGGAATACAGCTGTTTTGAAAAACATATATACATGTGTAGAACGGTATACATACAGAGTATAAACAAGTTAAATATAATACAAACAAAGCAAGTAATTGAAACGAACAAAGTAAAACATAGAATGTATGAGAACACAATTGAGAAAGTGGTAAGGTGGTCTCAGCCAACTATGGGTAGATATCCAGTCCACTCAGCCATTCACTTGCGCCTCCCTTGAGCAGATGGAGCTCCCCTTTGGTTTCCGAGAATCTTCTCAAACGACACTCAGTGGCAATATGGTGCATTGTCTGGGAGGGGTGTCCGCAGTCGCAGTCGGGGCTATCGGCCATCCCCCATTTATGCCTCCAAAACTGACACAGGCCAAGCCCAGTTCTGAACCGATTGAGGGATGTCCAGGATCTTCTAGGCAGGTCAAAACCGTATCAAGTAGATAATGATAGGAAGTATGATAGGTTTTTCTTCAGAATCTCAATTCAGATACTGCTCAATACTTACCACATTTTTGCACAGTAAATACCATAGGTTACTTTTAGCTAATATTTAAGAAAGCTCTCAGGAAGTTATTCAGCAATGTGAAAAATATACATTTAAACAAAAAACCACTGAACTATTGTCAAATTAATAATATTCTAACTGCAAAGGCGACCTGTGTACTTATTTATTCTATATCCGTCAAACTTACACTGACTTATAATCAAAGATCAATTATTTCACTCTTCTGATTTGAAAAATACTATACAAAAATTAACAAATAATCTATATTTTGAAAAGGCACAATGGCACAAATAGAGCAAGAAGCCACAGAAGAAGAAAAACATGAAGATAAAGCTACCGAGGAAGTACAATCTGAAAAGCAGGAAACAATTCTAGAAATCAACAAAAGGAAGGCTCATTCTATTTTCAAGCAAATTCTCGAAATTCCTAAAATTTCTTCCACAGAATTGATAAAGAAAGTCTTAACTCGAGAACCCTTATTCAAAAATATATATACATCAGACAGTTTTACTGACCTGCTGCCCAAAGAGAGCGCTGAAAAGGTGGATAGTATTCTTGTTTCCGGATTTGGCTTGAAGAGTTTGAAACAGCTTCAAGAGGCTCTCAAGTCTGAAATGGTGGCCAAAAGCAGAAAGTCTGAGGCTGAAATGTTTCCTTGTGTTTGTTCAGATGAAAGTTCTGAGAAATCAGAATCAATTCCTCCTCCAGTTCCTCTGAAATATTCCATCGAAGACAGGATGAAGTATTTGTTGCAGCTGGAGCAGTATATAGAGGTTGAGGGTGAAATATGTATAGCTCCTTCGCCTAGAGGTTTAGAAGATCAAATGATTGCGGGGGCAGGTGCGGAACCAGAACCTCGTTCAGCAATGAAAGGAGCCAAGGAATATTTGAAGGAACATAAAATATTCCAGTTTTTTCAGTTTTTAATGTCTCATTTGCTGAGTGCAGTACCAGGTAATTCAAAGAACAGAAAATTTCGTTGTTATATCTATAAATACACACACACACATATATATATATATATATATATATATATATATATATATATATATATATATATATATATATATACAAATTATCAAAAAAAAACTGGAATAAAATAAGGGAACATACTGACATCACAGGACGAATTTATCAAGGAAATTCAATTTTTAATGTCTCATTTGCTAAGTGCAGTACCAGTAATTCAAAGAACAGAAAATTTCGTTGTTATATGTATAAATACACACACACACACAGTTAATAATGGAAGATCTTGAAGAGATAGTACTAAAAAATTTAAATTTCAACAGTCCATTTTTTTACAGATATGTAGACGATTGTATCACTGCAATCCCCAAAAATCAAGTCAGTAATATTCTAGAACAATTTAATAGTTACCACAAAAAATATTCAATTCACCATTGAAAAAGAAGTACATGGAGAAATAATTTTTTTAGACCTAACATTACATCATGTCCAAAATACTATAAGAACAAATTGGTTTACCAAAACAACTTGGTCCTCCCGGTATTTGAATTTTAATTCTTGTCATCCCATTAGCCAGAAAAAATCAGTAGTTATAGAACTTGCAGATAGAGTAATCCAGCTATCCGACCCAGAGTTTAGAGTGAAGTCAATAGAAAAAGCAAAAAACGCTATACGACAAAACAGCTATCCAAAGAACATAGTTGAACAAATTTTTAAACGTCGAATACATAAATTTTAGAATACAATAGAAAATTCGGAAAAAAAAACAAAAAACCGAGAACACAACATACATTTCATTGCCTTATATAAACGGATTATCCCAACAATTCCAAAAACTATTAGGGAAATATAATATTACAGTTTGTCACAAAGGCCACAATTCATTTTCACAATATTTCACAAACCTCAAAGCAAAAACACCGAAAAACAAAATGAGTAATTTAGTTTATCAAATACCGTGTAACGAATGTGATGGCGTTTATATTGGTCAAACGAGCCAGTATCTAGCTAGATTCTAGAGAATCGAATAAAGAGCCATAAATACGACAAAAACAACTCCACCACCCTGACAAAACATGAAATAACGAAAAACCACTCGTTCAATTTCATTGGAACAAAAATATTAAAAACTGAGTCAAAAAGTGAATTTCTTGAATCGTTGGAAATCCAAAAAATATAAAATGTGCAATTAAAGACAAGAAAGATGTAAATAATACAACCAAACTGTATGCTCCTCTGCTATACGTTCAGAAATAACTGACCTAGCAACGCCATTGACTGTGATAATATGTGTTGTTAAAATTTTTTATTCTCTATGTTTTCATTTTGATTTGTTGATTATTTACGTTAAGGGTAAGAATATATTTTAGGTGACTTTTAAAATTAATGTAAAATAATGCAATATACAATATATCATTTGCACGACAACTAAATTGCATCATTTAATGTAACACCAAGAACATAAGACGGAAAAAAAAACCAAATATAGAAAAAAAAAAAAAATATATATATATATACAGGGCTATTCAAATTCGAGTATATGCATAGGGAATTCGATAACGGTAAGAGATAGAGGGATGGTTAAATGGGGGCAAAGTTGCATATTTCAGAGGTCAGTTATATGGATAAAAAAAATCTGATCTAGCTCCTCTAGTTCTGGAGTTATATAGGAAAATTCGAAAATTTCTAAATCCTTTTTTTGCCTATATCTTTTTATTTAATGAATTGTTTTCAAAACAATTGTCACTTTGCCATTGCCACTTTTTCTAAGCTATCTAACTATCTGAATAAAAATTATATACAGGGTGTCGTATAAATTGGGCCACCCTCAACTTTCAATTTTCAAATACGGACCTGTATTTTTTATTGCATTTTTTTGAATGCCAAGAGTCATGTTTTATATTGACGTAGTATTTTCATCTGAATTACAGAGTGTTCTGGAAATATTGAACTATTACCAGTAAAATCTCAACATTTTTTTAAAATTGCAGCTCTAATTAAATTTTTAGGATTTGGAAGATAATCAACATTATTCGACGAAAAATGTCTTTTTCAAGAATTCATCCACATTTCACTTCACGTAACCCATGATCAATGTACGAAAATGCGAAATTCTTCCTAGTACGTTTATGTGCATATAATCATTGCCCAAACAAAAAAATGTTCGACTGGCAATCTTCATATTACAGACACCAATTTGCAAATATTTCATTGTTAATTACTTTCCGAACTATCTACATTTTCAGCTAATTTATGGGCATTCTGTTGCTATATACAACAATTATGATTAAACTATTTGAATTCTCATAGTATGCTTTGGAAAATAAATATTTAGTTCACCTCACTTGTCATTCTTTTGACAGTTTCTTGGAAATTACCGTTGGTATTTAATGAAAAATCTGTTAGTACTGAAAATGGGTTTCCCCATAGAGCAGAAAAGAGATATGATTAACGTTTTCTACAGAAATAGTAGGAGCATTCATCTTTCCGCTTGACTTTTTTTTATGGGGTACACTAAAAAATAGAATATATCAAAACGAAATTGAAAGTATAGAAGATTTAAGAATTAAAATCATGAACGCTTTGGCATCACTACGCCGAAGAGATATCTTCAGAGCGAATAATAACTTTAAAAAACGACTCTGTATATGTCTGGAACGAGAAGATCGTCAATTCAAACATTTATTTCGATTATGATAACTTATAATGACTTATTTCAATTCTAGATAATAACTAAAAATGTTCTTATGCGATAAGTTATAAAATATGATCTATATGATCAAATACAATGTTATGTTTGTGACAGATTATGTTTGTGAGTTCTCAGCAGAATACATACAACAGATCTTCCTCATACCTACTGAGGTTAATTAGAGTTGTTATGGAATTAAAAAATGATGAGATATCACTAGTATTAGTTCAGTATTCACAAACCACTTTATGATTTATATAAAAATAAAACGCCAATATGAAACATAATTATATAGGTAGTTCGAAAAGTAACAATGAAATATTTCCAAATTGGTGTCGAGTATGAAGATTGCCATTGGAAGATTATTTTGTTTGGTCATTGATTATATGCACATACATGTACGTACTGGGAAAAATTTCACATTTTCGTATAATGATCATGGGTTGCGTGAACTGAAATGTGGATGAATTCTCGAAGAAGACATTTTTCGTCGAATAATGTTGATTATCTTCCAAATCCTAGGCATTTTATACCTTATTCCATGATATTTATTTAATTAGAGCTGGAATTTTAAAAAAATGTAGAAATTTTACTGGTAATAGTTCAATATTTTCAGAACACTCTGTAATTCAGATGAAAATACTACGTCAATATAAAACATGACTCTTGGCATTTAAAAAAATGCAATAAAAAATACAGGTCCGTATTTGAAAATTGAAAGTTGAGGGTGGCCCAATTTATACGACACCCTGTATATAATTTTTATTCAGATATTTAGATAGCTTAGAAAAAGTGGCAATGGCAAAGTGACAATTGTTTTGAAAATAATTCATTAAATAAAAAGATATAGGCAAAAAAAGGATTTCGAAATTTTCGAATTTTCCTATATAACTCCAGAACTAAAGGAGCTAGATCAGATTTTTTTTATTCATATAACTGACCTCTGAAATATGCTACTTTGCCCCCATTTAACCATCCCTCTATCTCTTACCGTTATCGAAATCCCCATGCATATACTCGAATTTGAATAGCCCTGTATATATATATATATATATATATATATATATATATATATATATATATATATATATATATATACAGTGCTTTCATGATGAAAGGAACAAATTCATTAAAAAATTAGGTTTCTATTTCATGTTAAAATCCTCGGACAGGTCGATTAGTATTTTTATTTGGGCATTTTTCGCAATAAAAATTTTGTATACAGGGTGTCTCATTCAAGAGCTATGGCTTTGTCATTAGTTTTTTTAAAGGTAATACCCTGTATATTATTTCACTTTACAATTCTACGATAAATTCTTATCACTTTTTGTGAACATACCATATGCCTCAACTCGATGGATTGCCAGAAACGGAGATAGTGGGTAATGAGAGGTACGATATGAAAACACACAAATGTAATTACTAATTTAATTTTTACATATGTTCAATCTGTTGTCCGTTTACTTCGAGACATTTTTGAAGTCGATTCAATGTTTCCCGTTGCACATTTTCAATTACTTCTGGACTGATAAGTCTTATTTCCTGCCTGATTCTCTCTTTTAGATCATCAATATTATTTGGTCTATTCAAATAAACTTTAGACTTCAAATAACCCCATAAGAAAAAATCCAATGGGGTTATGTCCGGTGATCTTGGCGGCCACTCAATCGGACCTCTCCGTCCTATCCATCTGTTGGGAAAAGTTGCATCAAGAAATTGTCGAACAGCGATTGAATAGTGAGGAGGTGCCCCATCTTGTTGAAACCATATCTCGTTATTAGGTATGTCAGGATCTTGTGGGTTAGGAAACAAAACAGCTAAAGCCGGAATGAGTTCGAACTGGAGAAAGTTCAAGTAGTCCTCTCCGTTTTAGTGTTCTTCAAAAAAATAGGGACCAACTATACGATTTCGAACAATCGCTGCCCATGTATTAATTTTTTGAGGCCGCTGTGTGTGGCATTCTTGCATCCAATGAGGATTCTCGGTCGCCCAATACCTACAGTTTTGTCTGTTGACGTGGCCATTTAAAGTAAAGGTGGCTTCATCAGAAAAAATTATGTTTGTAATGAAATTTAGATGTTGATTATGAATTTCAAGAATCTGCTCACAAAACTGTACTCTGCGGTCAAAATCGTCTTCTAATAATTCATGTACCAGCTTAATTTTATAGGGATGATACTTATTTACCTTAAGTATTTTATGCACGGACCCTACTGATAAATTGAAATTATTGGAAATTGTAGTAATGGATGTATGAGGGTTATCTTGGGTTTCTAGTAGAACGTTCAGCACTGTTTCTTCAGATACTCTCGGTGGTCTTCCTTTAGGTAAATCTCTAACGTGGCCGTATCTCCTGAATTTTGATTCAATTTTGCTGACTGTCGATCTAGTAATTGGCGGACGATCAGGATGATTTTCATTGAATAGTTTGCAGACTTCTTCTTGTGAACGCACCCTATCTCCAAAACCAATCATCATAAGTACTTCAATACGTTCTCTCTCAAGTAATTGCATTTTCTTAAACAATGAAGTAGTGTAGTGCCTGGAGCGTTAAAAACGTGAAAACTGGGGACTATACAGCACCAGTGAATGAATTCAGATGGTACATGTGAAATTTCATTCTTCAGATTTAATGACAATGTTTACCTAAATTTTTTTTTGTACTTTTAATCCACATTTTAAATCTCCAGGTGCTCCACTATCTCCGTTATAATCTGGGAATCCATCAAGTTGAGGCATATGGTATGTTCACAAAAAGTGATAAGAATTTATCGTAGAATTGTAAAGTGAAATAATATATAGGGTATAACCTTTAAAAAAACTAATGACAAAGCCATAGCTCTTGAATGAGACACCCTGTATACAAAATTTTTATTGCGAAAATTGCCCAAATAAAAATACTAATCGACCTGTCCGAGGATTTTAACATGAAATAGAAACCTAATTTTTTAATGAATTTGTTCCTTTCATCATGAAAGCACTGTATATATTTATTTTTTTTTCTATATTTGGTTTTTTGTTCTAAAGTCGATTTAGGCACATTATAAGTGATTGAGGCTCCCATTTTCTCAGAAAAAACGTCGATGACTGCTCTTCTCATATCATACTCTTCCCATATCGCTTGATCTGTTTTTCGTATATAATTGCGGACCATCTTAACTGAAAAAAAAAGCTTCGAAGCAAAAAGATGTATATATAGAATGTTTTAAATATCATCCATTTACGGAAAGAGGTGATTCATTGGTTTATTTCATGACTTAAAAGACAGAGAAACATAGGCCCACAAACTATTTGTTGCCGATCTAAAGGGTTGACATTTCAAGGATGTTTTAATTTTTTTCTTTCACTTTTTGAAATATTGTACTCAATTTTGAAAACGCTTTAACTAGTAGTGACATTATCAAGCAAGCCGAATAGTTGGGAGAAACTGCAGGGATATACTTTTTCATGACATTTTTCTCTATGTGAAGTTTTTTGCAGTGTGCCACTATTGATTCTAAAAAGCAAACTGAAATTTCTGATTTTTTAAATTTTTGTTTGTTTGGTTTCTTGTGAAGTTTTCGTATTCGCGATCGTTATGAAGAAAACAAAAACGATTTTCTGTAAATCGATCCATGAAATTTCCATAATCCTTCAAAACAATTTATTACCAATATTTGTCAATACAATGAAACTAAATGATTAAAAAGGAAGCTATATTTTCCAGGATAGTTGAATATTTGTAGAAGATTGAAGAAATATAAGGCCCTTTCCATATATACATGATATTTCATATATATATATATATATATATATATATATATATATATATATATATATATATATATATATATATATATATATATATATATATATATATATATATACAGGGTGAGTCATTGATATGGGAAAGCTTGATTGCACCTACACCGTTAATGATATCGAAACGAACCAAACGGTTCTGCAAATGGGAGGTCAGAGTGGAGTTCGTAAAATTATTTTGCCCTTTACAGGGTGTACCATTTTTACGGAGCAAATTTTAAGATACTTTTTTTAAATGGCACTTTATATATTTCTACACATATTTGAATTTGTCCTTTATAGAGATTTGTAAATTCGTTAAGCTTTTGCAAATCGCTTCAGACGTTCAGAAGTTATTTTTTTTAAAAAATCGCAGGGCACTTGTTTTTTTGAATATCAAGTTGTTATTTGGGCTGTGTCTAAGTAATTGTTCTGGGTATCTTTTGACGGAGAGATAATCTATTTTCATTGTGACATTACCTTACTGTGACACATTGATTTTGGTACAATTTGAAAGGCCATATCTTGATTTTTTCAAATGGCACTCTATTTATTTGATTACTTAGTCGCATTGAAAATGTCATTCTTCATCTTTTCTATATTTACGTTTTCTTCCAAAAGTTGATGGTTTAGAAGATAATTCTCTTCTCGTTAAAATATTAAAACATTGTATTTGGTTTTTTAGTTCTTAGATTTTAGTTCTTGTTCACAGTATACATTATGAAACGCTGTCCTGTAAGTGGGTCTTGTACCTGTTTGGGCAATAAATGGTTTTTTTTTTTTTTTTTTTTTTTATAATTCACATTTTCAAAAAAATCAACACATTTTTTCATCTTTTAAACGAGTGACATGAAAAACAATTAATTCTGATAACAGACTTTCACTTGTTCATTGTTGTTATCCATGGCCTTCTATTGATTTATGCATTCAATTTCAGAAAATTGTCTTTTATTTTCGCGTTTCTGAGAAAAAGTTTATAGTATCATATATTTTTGAAAAGGTAAAAAAAAGACAAATTTTATAGTCTATAGATATACAGGGTATTCCGTTTAAAAAAACATAAGTTTGCTTTATAACTCAAAAATAGTAAACATGTAACAAAAATTATCTACACCGATGCATTCTACGGAAAAAAATCTATAAGAATGTTATATTACATTTTCGATAAGATGAAGGATAATCCCAAAATGCAACATTTTCAAAAATGCCCTGTATCTTGAAAACTAAAAGAGTTATTAAAATTATGTTGACGACATCTTCAGTTTTTCGAAAAAGTAGCACAGTGTCGCGTAAACCGCAACCCTCTATCTTCAAAAATAACGGAGATACCATTCAAAAGTACTCAAAATGGGACACCCTGTACTAAGCTTCTATAATTTGATTTCAGTAATTTCTCATCAAACTTTGAAATTGACTCCCGCAGCAGTTACGTTGACGTCTGTTATCAGAATTTATTGTTTTTCATGTCACTCGTTTAAAAGATGAAATAATGTGTTAATTTTTTTTAAAATGTGGATTAGCTTCCAAACCATCAACTTTTGGAAAAAAACATAAATATAGAAAAGATGAAGAATGACATGTTCAATGCGACTAAGTAATCAAATAAATAGAGTACCATTTGAAAAAATCAAGATATGGCCTTTCAAAGTGTACCAAAATCAATGTGTCACAGTAAGGTAATGTCACAATTAAAATAGATTATCTCTCCGTCAAAAGATACCCAGAACAATTACTTAGATACAGCCCAAAAAACAACTTGATATTTAGAAAAACCAGTGCCCTGCGATTTTTTTAAAAAATGCCTGCAAAGGCATTAATTTTCAGAAAAAATTGAATAACTTCTGAACGGCTGAAGCGATTTGCAAAAACTTAACGAATTTACAAATCTCAATAAACAACAAATTCAAATATGTGTGAAAATTTATAGAATGCCATTTAAAAAAAGGATCTTAAAATTTGCTCCGTAAAAATGGTACACCCTGTAAAAGGCAAAATAATTTTACGAACTGCACTCTGACCTCCCATTTGCAGAACCGTTTGGTTCGTTTCGATACCATTAACGGTGTAGGTGCAATCAAGCTTTCCCATATCAATGACTCACCCTGTAT
>JARQZK010000038.1:0-2500 GCA_030704885.1 Cynegetis impunctata
CTCGACATTTCTGCTCTTCCAATTTCTCCCGTTGACGTTGTTCCTCTTGTTCGGCGAATTTTTGCATTAGTTTTTCAATCATCGATTCCATTTTTCTGGTTATTGGCATCCCACACTTCTGACACCAGTTGTTACGAATTCGGGTTCGCTAGGATGATTTCCAATAACTAAATTTAATTAATGAACAAATCGGTATTTATTTACAAAACAGCAATTTTAAAATAACCACACTTTTCAACAACTGTCACAACTTCAAAATACACAAGCTTCGTTCTTCTTTAATAACACGGTAGTTCACTGTAAACTAACTGTAGACTGTTCTATGGTCGCTTTTATATGTCTTGTCATTCCTTCGAGAAGCTTCCAGAATGTTCTAGTCTTCGAATTAAGAGGGCGATTACTTCAACGTTCATCGAATATTCCAGAGCACACAGAGTGGGCTTTAGACATCTTCGTAACAATATTGTTTTTTTTACACCGTGGATATCGTGTACTGATGTTTAGTATTCCGTTGACCTGATTTGTATCAAATCGTTGAATTCTAGATTTCTGATTCCTTTTCTTCTGATCGTTCATGAGGCTACAACAAACATGTTTGCAGCACTGTTGATTAAGGTACAAGCACTGCTGTGTTTCCTAAAAATAAGCGATGATGTACAAATGGTTAATGATGGACTTAAAGAGGATTCAATAGCTCTTCGGGGAGTTAACAAGAAATTAAAATCGGTGAAGATGATTGGAGAAAAGCAAAATCTAACAATGAAATTTTGACAAGTGAAGAGTATGCGTAGCCAGTTGAAAATTTTGAAGAAGCAGAGAGCTGGTATAACGACTCAGTTAGAAACAGCAAGGGACAGAGTTCACTGAGATGATTTAACTACAGCTTGTGATTGTCGTATTAGAACAGGGGTCATTACAAATTGCAGACATAAGGATCCGTTAGGGTTTTCAGCTGTTCGGTGGAAAGTTTGAAATTATTGTGAGCGGTAGTCGTTTATTAAGTGAATTCAAATATTTCACAACATCTAATAAGCCTATATACAGAGATACTGATCTAAACTCTTGGTTCGATGAGAACGTTGATTAACCTTTACTGAGAAAGTTGGAACAATTTCAAGAGCGAAACTCTAGATGGGACTTGAAACAAGTTGTCAATTTGGATGTTAATATTAATCAATTCACCCGATCAATTTGACTCATCTTACTCAACTATCAGTAGAAATAAAGAAAAAACATGCCTGCATTAATTTGAAGAATAATGATAACGCTTGTTCTGCGTGGGGTGTAGTGGCTGCGTTGTTTCCTGCTGAGGAGCATGCTGATAGCATAACAAAATATCCACATTATTGGGAAGTACTAAAAGTGAAAGGAATTCAGTTTCCTATGACCATGAAACAAATTCCATCTTTCGAAGAACAGAATGAAGTGTCTATCAATGTTTACATCCTTAAGAAAAAAACGAATAGATTTATCACTCTTCCACTATACTTGACTGAAAAATATGATGATAAACATAACAATCTTTTATGAGTTTTAAATATCTATTTTTCTTAAAATAAAATCGATAATGAAAATAATGCTGAGGTGGAAATAAAGTTTCATTATGTTTTAATCAAAAATTTATCTCGTCTGGTATCAAAACAGTTGAGTAAAAAAGACCTTAAAAAGTATATTTGCGAAAGATATCTCCATTATCATCAGTCTCTTGATAAGCTGAAGGAACATATCAAAATGTGTCTTATGATGAATGAGACTGCTATTAAGAAGGTCAAAATATTCTTAAATTTAAAAATCATAAGAATAACAAAAAAGCACCATTCATTATTTACGCAGATGTGGAAAGCATTCTGAAACCTTCCAATGATATTAAAAAACCGCAACATTATGTATCTGCAGTTGTAGGATATTATCTAAAATGTTCCTATGATGATTCTCTGAGTTTTTATAAATCTCATAATGGCGAGGATTGTATGCAGTGGTTTGCAGATCAAATGAAACAGTTAGCAGAAGATCTCTATACTGTCTTTTGGTGTTCGTATAATATTGATATGGCTGCTCAGGATGAATATGAATTTATATGTGCTATGGAGTGTCCTATATGTGATCATGCTTTCTCTCTGGATGATAAGAAAGTGCGAGACCATAACCATTTGAATCCTGAAAAGAATTATAGAGGTGCTGCTCACGAATCACGTAATATAAACTATCAATATAGCCGTGTCATCTCTGTGGTGTTTCATAACCTCAGCGGGTATGCTTCTAATTTCATTATTGAGCATGTTGCAACAAGGATGCAAGGAAAAGTTAATTTACTACCTATATCTAAAGGAAAGTATATTTCTTTTACTAATCACATTGATGACACACCAATTCAATTCCGTTTCATTGATTCATTTCGATTTATGAACTCCCCACTAGATAACCTAGCAACGTACTCAACTGAATATCCAAATCTGAGATTGCAGTTTTTCGAATTAGATGAGAATCGCTCCAAACTACT